>JAHREF010049262.1:60025-82930 GCA_033628625.1 Charadrius hiaticula | reverse complement strand
CCTCCTCCTCCTCCTCCCTTTCCCTAATGTGTTTTCCCCCTCCCGGGCTTTCCCCCGTCTCAGTGCAAGCACGATCTGCTCTCCCTCGGGGGGGAAAGATGCTTGACTCCCCCTTAAAATTATTTTTACCTTTTGGAAAGCTCAGTCTGCCAAAGCAGCCCCGGTCTCCTCCTGCCTCTCAAACCCTCCGAGGGAACATCTCAACATCAGCACCTCCTTTCCCTCCTCCCCATCCAGGGAGTCTCCACTGCCTTGACTCTTCCAAAATCCCACCAGCTTTTTGGACGCTGCCTTCTCTTCAACCCCTCACCCTCCTTCACAGTACGCCCTCGCGATTTTATTGCGCACCCCATCTCCCCTTCAGTTCTCCAGGGATGCACCCAGCGCCCGCCACTGCCCGTGGCCCGAGGACACGGCTACCTCCCACCTCGCCATGAAGCCCCACCGGGCTCAGCCTCTCCCCATGGCTCAGCCAACACCTCGGCCGAGCCCCTGCGTCCCCCTTCTCCGTCCTCTCCTCAGCCCACAGGTTCCACCATCCGCCCCCCTCCCACCGCCACCCCTCAGTGACACAGACCATCTCGGCCATCGCCCCGCGGCCGGCTCCCTTAGCGGGAGGGCCTTCTCCTCCCTCGGCCTTTCTGCACCTTTCAGCCCCGCGGTCTCCCATTCAGCAGTCCGCCCTCCCCGCAGCACGGCGCTGACCACACGGTGCTGAGCACACGGCGCAGCTACCCGCACCGAGGATCAGCCCAAAGACGCCCCTGCCCGCGCCCTGTCAGCGCCTCGCGGGCAGAGGAGGGGACGCATCCGGCTCCGCTGCCTCCCGAGCCAACGGGCACCGACGGCTGAAACCGAGCAGAAGGCGCCTGACAACCCGCCGAGGCTGCAGCTCCGCCATCTGTGCCAAGGTCGCGGGAACACGCGAGCTGCCAGACTGGATCCGACCCTCATCCACATCATCTGCTGTCCCGTCTCCCAGGAGCCGCCGCACTGCAGCGAGGAGTTCTGCGCAACGCGATTACGAGGCATCGTCTTCCAGAGAGCGCTGACCACCAGGCGAGGCTGCCTGCGGGGACCCCGGCGCCTCCATCACCCATCGCGCAGACGCCTGTCAGGAGCGGTTCAGACCCCGCTGGGCAGTCTTTGGGCAGGGACCCACACCGGCGCCCCCGCGGGGTCCTTCCCAACCGCGCTCCGCACGGCTCCTCGCTCCCCGCGACGGGACGTTGCTCCTGTCATGGAGCGGAGCCACCTGTGTTCGTCCCTTCCCCAACTCCCGGGTTTAACTTCTGCTCTCACAGTGCCAGATGGTCCACCTTCTATATCAGTCTCATCTTTTTTAAAATGTTCTGGCAAGTTCTCGGCTCTAAGGTATCACTGAATCACAGACGTATCTGCTGGGGAGGACTCAGAGGGGATGTACCCCACGCACGCCTGGTCTCGCCTCGGCGGGGGAGCGGGGACCACCCTGACCAGTGTCCGTCTGTCCCATGCTGGCGACCCCCCAAGGCCACTGCAGCGCGGCCCCTCCTCGCTGCCCCCGTCCCTCCTCCCACCGCCCCGTCCAACCCCCCCCGGCACATACAGGCAGTTACTGTGAAGAGGAACAGACCGTGTTCTTCCCTACAACCCTAAGCGTCCACAGGAACACAGAGAGTTCCCTTCAACTGAGACGTCTCCTTCACTGTATTTTTAAAGCTATTGCTGTTTTAACGCACTCCCGTCAATTCTCTACTCTTTGTCTACCACCTTTTTTCAAATGCACAATACTCAGCTGAGGCCCCCAGCAGCACTGAGAAGAAACACACATACAACATCTGCATCACTCCGTTCCAAGAAGATATTGGTCTTTACCACGGTAACAACACAACAATATTTTTACCTAATTAGCCCGTTAAGAGGCACAGGTTCCCATATGCTGTACACATTGATACGATGCCCTTGGCACTGTTCCTACAGAAAGAACAAAAGAACAAAAGACATCTGAAAATAGAGTAAACAGAGCCTCAGAAGCCACCGCTGGTGCAGCGGGCACAGCGCTCGCACCCGGGGAAGTCTCAAACCCACCGGATCTTGACAGCACGTGGGCTCTGGCTGCCCCTTCGGCTACCGCGGCTGGAACGGTGACCGACGGAGGAACCGTTCTGAGAATGAGACCAGGAAACCAGCTGCCACCGGTGTCCCGAGACAGCCGCTGCTGAAATATGCCCCACGCACCCTGGAGTGTCTCCTCTCAGGCAGCTCGCTGCGTGATTACACCGGGTCCGACGGGCGCTGCCTGCGCAGCCAGTGCAGATGGAAGGTCACACCGTCCGAATTCACCCACCCGGTGGGACGGGGCTGCTGAGTCCCCTGTGCCACGCGGCTCTCCGGAAGCGATGAGCTCCGAGATGGGATGCGACAGGGACATGGTGCTTTTGCAATCCTGACCCGGGGCAGGTGCCTGGGGACAGAAGCAAGTCACTCTCTTACCGGCACTTTTATGAGTCACACTCATGTTACAAATATTATGGCGATGAACATCTGGTTTGAATTAACAAGAAGCCATGAGAGGCTCAACAACAGCTGCGCTGGAAGCCAGTCCGAAACTCAGGGAACTTTCCACGGCTGGCTCCTCCCCAGTGTGAAGTTCAGGGTGGAGCCCCGAAACGGAAAAGCAGCCTGCACCCTGACCGGCCAAACGCTCCGCTGCGCTCCTCCGGACATAACTGGCACTGGTCTTTCTGCTCCAGCTGCCTTTTGCTGCGAGGGGACGTTGAGCCGGGAGGATGGGGGGCTGCACGCTCCCTCCCACCGGGGCTGGAAGGTGCTGTCGCTCCGCAGAGGGGCCCAACTCCGGGCGATGCTCTGCAGGAGGCGCACGCGGACGAGGGACCGGCGCTGCGGCGTCCAAGCGCCTCGGCAGCTGGGGAGAGAGGGATGAGGCTCCCAGCACGGACAGAGCCCCGGGTTTCCAGCGTCCCGCCAGCAGGCAGCCGCCAGCAGCAGACCAGGAGGACAGGACGGACCTCAGCTGGCCCCGGGCCCTACGAGCCAGCGGGGCTGCGGCGTGCCCGAGGCCGGCAGCCCCACGCAGACCGTGCCGGCAGGAGACCGGGGTTAGTGCCGCTGCCCAGAGAGCGCTGCCAGGGGACAGAGCCAGGACAGGGCACGGTGACAACACCGCACTTGGGCCAGGCTGCGGGATGCCCAGGAGCCCCGGCACACACTCTCCAGCCTGACCCAGGCGAAGGGCACGAGGCCGGAGCTGCGGAGCAGGAGAGCTCCATGCAGCGCCACAGGACGGCAGCTGAGCCCATCGGTGGCCGCAGGACCCCGAGCGCCGTGCCAGGAAGGCGCCGGAGCTGCCAGGCTCCGCAGACCAGCTCCAGCCGGCTCGGCCGCGCACCGGGAATACTGATGAGGCTCTGCCCAAAGAGGGAGCGTCCGGGGCTGCCCGGCCGTGGGGTGCGCAGCGCCGCAGCCCCCGCAGCCCCCGCAGCCCCGCGTCACAGCCCGCGCCGCGCGTCAGCGTGCGCAGCGTCACTCGGGGAGGCGGCAGCGGGGCAAGGCCGTGCCTGCTGGCCCCACAGGGCAGGGACAGAGCCCTCCTCTGCCCCAGCAGGAGGAGAGCGAAGGAGACAGAGCTGTTTCCCCCGGCTCTGAGCCGGGGACACTGTTCCCAGCCGGGCTCCGGGCACTGCTGTCGGGCTCCCGCATGGCCAGAGACCAAATCACACCAGCCCCACCATGAGAACCCTTTCTGGTCATTAACCGTCCCGCTGACACGGGGCAATACCCCCACCCTCCCCACCAACACCACGTCCACCAGCCCAGCAGCCCTCGGCAGCCCCCGGGGTCTCAGACCGGAGAAACGAGGTGTTGCTCCAGGTCCAGCCCCGGCAGAGCCCCTGGCTGCCCTCCCTGCCAACCCCCGGGCCGTGGGCTGGACACCCGCCGGCCGGACCTTCCACGGCCTCTTCAAGTGGGAGATCGCTCGGAGCAGCCGTCACCACCCTTTCCGGGGGGGCAGGAGGGCCGGCACAGCCCGCAACCAGCTAACAAGAGCCAGGAAATAAACAGAACATGCCCCCCGAGCCCACTCCAGCATCAGCTCTCTCCCTCCTCCCGCACCTCCTCTCCCCCAGCTCCGGCGCTGCCTTCCATCTCCCCACCGCTGACTGACGAGGAAATTACCACCTTCTGCCCCTCGGGATCCGCAGCGCTGCAGCAAACCACCCCCTTCCTACGCGCCATGAGGTCATGCCTGTGTCACCCAAACCACCACGCGTCACCCCATCCCCGCACCACCTGGTGCACGGGAATCCACTCACCCACCAAGAGAAGCTGAGCACCAAATCGCCGCCAGCCCTCCGGTGAGGGCAGCCCCACGGCGGACCCCATAAGGGTGGCCCCACCGTGGACCCCAGGAGGGCGGCCCCACTGCGGACCCCACACCCACACTTCAGACGGATGCAGAGCCGGCGCTTGCTAAGCCAGCCCGGACCCCAGAGCCAGAGGGAAGCCCTGGAAGGTAAGGCTGTGAGATGGTATCTCCGGGCGCAACAGAAGATCAAGGCAGCGATCACTGCCGCTCATTAAACCACCCCGCGGGCACTTGTGCAAGAGGGATGTTCATACCAGTGTCCTGACTGCATCTCCGCCTCTGCCAGGCTGCAGTTAGCCTGGCACCTCCGCTCCAGCCGTGGGGCAGACCCACATACGCCAACGCGGGCACTGGGCTGCTCCCGGGCTGCGCTGACGCAGTCCTGTGTGCTCCTCGCAGGAGACGCTCCAGCAATGGCTGCAGGTACGAGCAGACGTGACGTGATCAGGTTAGACACCGTGAAACCTCCCCGGTGTTTGGAAATCCAAAGACAAAAGCCCATGTGAAAATCTGGGGAGAGGACTAAAGGAGATCTCTTCAGGTCCTCAAGCCCAGCCCTTGCCCCGGCTTTAAAATACCGCCCCCCCCTCCCCAATCATCATTTATAACAGTGAAAATCCTCTAGTTTATTCCAAAAGCATCGGAGGAAAGGAAAAATGAAAAGAAAAACACCAAATGGGTGAAATTAAGAGACAGATGGTGCAGAAATAAGGCACAGAGGAGAGGTAACTAGAACTGGAGGTCGGGAGGAGAACAGAGCCTCCCGGCCAGGAGATGGGAGAGGCTGAAGGATCCCCCCTGCCTGGACAGCGAGGCAGCGATCCTGCAGCAGCCGACGGAGGACGGCCGCAGAGCCCGCTCCCCGGCAGAGCGGGAGGCAGAGGAGCGCTCCAGACCGTCCCTGCCCGCACGGACAGGCCGGGGACTCTGTTCAGGGGACCAAAGCCAAGAGGTCTCCCACGGGGGAGCCGCTCCTCTGGCCGCTGCCCCATCAAGCGGCCGACTCGGGGCCGCGCTCGCTGGCCTCGCCGGCCGGGCTGCCCCATCAGGACACCCATGCGAAGCGCTGCGGGGAGCAAACAAAACCCTTCTCGGGTACAGGGAACCTCAAAAATCAAACAGCTGTGCCCCACGGCCGGGGGAAACCAGCTGCGCTGAACGCTGAAGAAGTCTGTGCGATGTCTGCGTGGACCCCGTCACTGCCCTCGAAGCGCCGTGCCACCCTTGCCCTGTGCCGGTGAGGCCGCGCAGCGCTCGTCCTGCCCAGCACGGGCACGGGCTGAGGCTCGAGGGCCACGACGCAGCGCCATGCCGCGGCGCAGAGGTACGGCCTCGCGGCCCCACTTCTCGTTGGAGCTGAGCTCTGTTACACCCGACTGCGCCGTTGTCCCGTTCGCACACCCAGCGGATAAGGGACATTCCCACACCCGTACGAAAAGTCCCCGCCCCGGCAGAGGATGGAGCCTGGATCCCCCAGGCCGGGTCTGCACTGACCAGACAGACCCCCCGTCCTCAGGTCCTTCTGGTTCTGCTGCACGTGGCATCGCTCAGACGCCACCAGCGAAACGCAGCGCGACCACGGGAACCGCAGACACCAGCAGAAGGTTAAGGCTGGAAAGGCGCTCAGCTCTGCCAACAGCAGAGAAGCCACAGCCCCAAACGGGATGTTCCCAACAGCTTCCCAAAGCCACCCGAGACCGGTTCTCCCTGGAAAACATGCGAACAATTACGCTGTCAGAAGCCATGAAAAGGTCTCGTCCTTCTTCCCTGTTCCCTCCAGGCACCGGCTCAGGAGCAAGAGAGGAGGCAAAGGAAGCGCTTTCAAAGAACAAGCTAACAAGCCACAGAGAGCGATAACAAGCATGAGATGCTCACATGGAACTCCGCACCCCAACAAATGCCTTCAAATACCATTCCACCTGATGCTTCTACCTCGTCACCCTCCCGAGGAACAGCTCAGTGACTAACGACACCGGCGCATAAAGGCAGAGATTTGTTTTGCCACAAACAAGAGTCAGTGGTGAGAGCAGCGTTAGCAACCGCCCGTGTATCCCACCGGCGCAGGGTAACGCCGGCACTCCAGCCAGCAGAGCTCCCCAAAAACGCCAAACCCACCTCCTCCCCACCGAACTGGCCACACACCCCATGTTTTAGCTTAAACTCCCATTAGCAATTGCTTTAGCAAAGGAAATGGAACTCTTCCCATGCTAAAAAGCATAGACGTCATCTAGTATATGAAACTAACACTTACAACAAGATGGAACTGGTGATAAAGTGCCTTTCCCTAAACCCACTCACACCTCCAGGAGGTGCAGCAGGGACCCCGGAGCCATCCCCAGCGCCGAGCCAGAGCCCCGCTCCCGGCTGGACCGGGGTTACACGGCTCCTCCTGCTGCCGCGCCGGTAGGAGGGTCCCAGGCGCTGGCACCGGGAGCCCGGAGAGGGAATCCCTGCAGAGGTCTCCGCCGGCGGGACGGCATCTCCGGCCACTGCCCTCCCCGCGGACACGCGCCTCACCGGCAGGGGCACGGGGCAGCGCCCGCTGACCATCCGCCCGCGCTGACCATCGAGTTTGGATTTAATTTCATTACCTGACTGCCCATTACCCAAAGTAGCTTTAAGCGGGCACCCAAACACCCACCAAACCATGCCGTCGTCAGCCTCCACCAACAGAAAACTGTAACGCATCTGCAGAACTTGAACTTCAACAAAACATTTCACACAGTGAAAAGGGAAAAAAATATTTAACGTGAGGCGGGTGGATATTAGTGCAGCAATTGTGGGGTGGGTTCGTCTACAGATTAAATAGACCAAGCGCTCCCAGGGCACGGGCCGGCCAACGCTGAACCCCAGTGCCTCCGGTCGCTTATGTTCGAGCAAACAGCTGAACCCTCCAGCGCGGGGCGCAGGCTGTGACCCAAACCCGCCGCCGCGTCCCCAACAAGGGAGGTGGCAAATGCACCACCGGTGTTGCGCTGCAGGGTGGGGGGAATCCCGGGAACGCCGGACCAGCAAACATCCATCACGGGAAAATGGCTGAAAACAACGGGGAAGAACAGAGCTGGCAGAAACGCAGAGAGACGCAACGTCCTGGAAAAGAATTGTCATGGATTGTGCCAGCAGCAGTCACACCTCGTGGAAAATCACCACTCCTGTTAGGAAGATGACCAAAACCTTCTGAACTCAGGAGATGCAGCGGGTCCAGCTGCACCGTGGACATCCAGCGACAGCCTGACCAGGTCCCTCCACCGAACACTCTCAAGTTTCCCTGGAAGGAGAAGAGGAGCCCTTGGGTGGATAAACAGCCGGATAAATGGGGAAAGGGACCGCCAGAAGGCCACTGTCTCGGGGAAGGAGGTTACCATGGCAGTGCCGAGAAGCCGGTGCCGGGGGCAGTGCTTCCCCAGACACTCACGCCTGGTCCAGGCCGGGGCGAGCGGTGGGGTGACGGCTTCGGTGGGGAGCACCACGCTGCCGAGGGCACCAGCCCTGGGCGCCCGCGGGACAGAGACGCCCGGGGGGAGCAGCCAGGCCGAGGAGCAGCGCTGGGATTCGAGGACAGCCGTGCCCATCGAGAGGGGGACCCCGACTTCACGAGCAAAACGTGGGTGCTGGGCGGCTATTCCTGCCCAGGCACGGAGCCCTCGGCTGCCACGGGCAGCTCGGCCACGGTCAGACATGTGTAACAGCAGAGAGGAGGAACAACAGGGAACGAGACAGAGAGCATCGTTACGGCACTCTATAAAATGCACCCTTCACCCCCCAACACCATGTTCCAGTTCCCAACACAACAGGGACACGAAGAGCTTCCAGAGGAGGATCTGTCAGCCTAAGGAGGCGGCAGCTGAGGGGGGTGAGACTCCCAGTCTGTGATGTGGTCTCCAGAGCACCGCGCAGGTAAGTAACAAAGAGCATCTTCCAAGAGGAGAGCTGGGGAACGTCAGGTTAACCCGTCGAGTTTCAACGCGCAGGCGGGCGCTTGTGGCCACGCTGTGCCGTCAGGCTGCGGGCTGCCTGCGCAGGAGACTGCGGGCTCAAAGTTCACCCAGCTCAAAAGCAAGGACACGAACTCCCAGAAGAAAATCCAACCAGCACTACTGAACGTGAAGACGCTACCACCGGCACAGAGTCCCTCAGCCACACACCACTGGATGCTGGGTCAGCCACGGAAATATTACTCGATGTTCCTCCTGGTTTCACCCAACTCCCGAGGCATTTGCTCTCGGCCATCTTCTAAGAGGACACTGTTGAGCCCAGTGTCCTTTGCTCCGAAACAGCACAACCTTCCGCAGACAGACCCTCGGTTCCTCTCACCACCCTGGTAACCCATTTCTGCTCCTCTTTCCATCAAGGTCCTCTTCCCCACAACAGGCACTGTACAAAGCCTCCTGGAGGGAACCTCCGCCGTGCCTTACACTGGGACACCGCTGTTTCCACGTCCCATATTCTCCCCATGGGCTGCACCTGCCATTGCGATGGACGCGCCGCTGTAATGTACTCCTCTAAGTCTCTCGCTCCAAGAAATGCCACGGTGTAAACCAGCCCGGGCTACGACTTCAGCGTGAACAGTGCAGCACAACTTCAAGGGAAAATAATACCAAATAAGCCAAAATTCCCCTTGCAGTTTATTAGCCTGGAGCAGTAAGTGCACTTTCTCCGTCAGCCCGGGAGCCTCAGAGCCAGCAGGTTCCGGATAACGCGTTCCTCAGGTCCCTCTGGCCCTGGGGATCGTCCTGCCCTCGCGGAGCAGAAGTCAGATCTGGCTTTCCAGGAGAGACAGCCCGGAGAGCGGCACAGCAGGAACATGCCCAGGGAGATGGAGACCACCGGGTGATCGGGGCCGTGCGCTGCCCAGAGCAGAGGGGAGGAGAAAACCGAGAAGCCCATCGATCCTCGCCCCAGCGGGGCCACAGGACCGGAGGCTCCAGGAGAGCGGAGATGAGGACAAGGACAAGGACGACGCGCTCCAGCGCCGCACCAGCACAGAGCTGTTCCCACGGCCCGGCCGGCCGAGGAGCTCCCATCCGGCAGCGGGGTCCCCGGTCACCCCGAGACCACCCCACCCACCGCCACCTCCCAGCGTCACTGCCGGCTGTCACCCCGCGTGGGGGAGCCGAGGAGACCTGAAGCCCAGATGCCGAGCGGTGGCTTCTGGGCAGGGCCCTCCCCTGCACCCGAGCGCGGCCGGGCTGCCGAAATCCCGGACCCCCGGGGAGCGCCGGGGCAGCCCTGCGGCAGCGCAGCGCGGTGGGACCCGGCGTCGGAGGGCAGCCGGCAGCGTTGGAGGAGGCGACAAACACCGGGCTACGCGCTCATCTAGCTGTGCTTCGTTTTGTAACCCCAGTTTTACTGTACCCGTGACCAGTGGTTTTAATTAACACGTTTGTAACGTCAGTTTGTGAGCAGACACTGACAGCGCTCCAGCGCCAACAGCTATTTTGCAGATCAGCTCCCGGGCTCTCAGGAATGACCAGCAACGACCCAAACTGTTCCACATCCTGCGCCATTGCTCCGAGAACGGCAAGAATAACCCCACTTTCTGGCCAGACTCTAGCTTGTTAATTAAGCCTTCTTCTGCAGGGGCACCTCGCCCAGCCCTGCACGCACTCCCCTCCCTGCTCAAGGCCTTCCCGCCCCAAAGCAGCTCTCCTCCGCCAACTGGACACACAGCAAAACCACCACCACTGAGCCCGAAGCACGGCAGCGTCCCGCACGAGCCTCACCCCGAAGCTGGAAGCTGTGCTGCAGAGACTCGCCGAGCGCCGGGACACTGCCGGGCATGTTCCTGCCTTTCCCCGGGGCATCAGCGGGGACCGGGGGGACGCGCCAGCACGGCTCTCTGACGGACAGCAAGCAGCCCAGGAGGACGAGCAGCCTCCCAGCCCCGCGCTTTGCTCTCTTCTCTGCCCCAACCTGACGGCCAAGAAGCTCCGGCGATGGCTGGGAGAGCTGCGAACACGAACGCCTGCGGACCCGCTTTGAGCAGCCGTGCTCGCCCCGTGACAGCCTGCAGCACCGCAGACCGCCGGCCGCGAGACCCGGCTCACCGTCACGCACCGGGGCAAGCCGGGTGAGCCTGCCGTAACAGACAGCGTCCCACTGACCCCGGGACCCCGCGGTGCCCACCGTGGGCGCAGGGGGGCTGGGCAGAGCTGGGGCAGCCCCACGAGGAGCCCGACTGACCCACGCAGAGCGGTGCCACCGGCTGCTGGGACCCCCACCCGCTGACGGGGCCGGCGAGGGGGGAAATCGCCAGAGACGGAGAGGAGAGCTGGGACAGAAGGAACATCACCCAACGCCCACCCGCCTGCTCGCCAGCCCACCTGCAAACCCACCCTTGCTCCGAGGGGCTGCGGTGGCACCCAAGAGAACGTGCCCGGCACTGCGGGGGATGATCCGACCACCCGAGAGCAGAGAGCCGGGAGGCGAGGGAAGGGTGCAGCCCTCCCCGCCGGCCCCGAGCCCCTTCCCACCCCGGCACGGCACAGCACCGAGCTGCCGACAGCGCCGCAGGGCTGGCCGGAGCCGCAGGAGGGGACCCTGCAGCCGCCATTCCAGACGGGCTGAGCACGGCCATCCACGGTTTTATCCCAACCTCACGATAATCCTTAATCACCCGCGGGCTGCAGCGCAGCAGCAAGAGGAGCTCCATGTCCTTACGCTGACGGAGTGCTCGGGAGCCATCGCCGGCAGAGGAACGAGGGGCTACTGCAGGCAGATGGGCGAAGGGGCTATTTGGGTGGCCGAGCCCCAGATCCCGGGAGTCAGAAGTGAAGAGGAACATCCTGACGAAACTCCTTCCTCAAAGACCAGAAGTGGATACCAGGTGCCTTCTGGTTCACGCAGGCGAGCTCCCTTCATGCCAGCTCCTCTCTGGCTTCGGCAAGCGCATGGGAAGGTAATTCAGACTGAAGGGGCCAGCGGTGCTCAAGGGCCAGCAGTGCCAGCTGTGCCAGCTGTGCCAGCTGTGCTCAAGGGCCAGCAGTGCCAGCTGTGCCGTTGCCCACACGACGTTATCCCAGGCTTGCGCACACGCGGTCTCATCCTGAGTAAGGCAATGCTTTGTGGAAAACACACAAGCACGTAATTAAAGGCTGCATCAAAACTCATAAGCAAAAGAGCCCAAATTAGGATGTAAAGGCAAACATAAATTTCACAAGGTTGGCTTTCGGAACCCAAATAACGTTTGTTTGGTTTTAGTGCGGTTTTTTTGTAAGCCGTTTCATATGACTTTTCTTTTTATGTAAAAAAATGAAGTTTTATCCAACTGTACCAACCTGTTTCACGTAATCCAGAGAGCCTGAACTCCAGAACTGTGGTACCATGGTACAGCCGCTGCCAGCTGAGCCGCAGATTCGGATGCCGGCCATGAGATGGGGATTGCGACCCAGGAAAAACGGCCGTACTGCCCGAGCCCCCAGCCCAGTCCGCTCCTGCTTCATTCCCCCACGCACACCAGACCCACCAGCCCCGGGGCGTGACGATCCCGCCGCATGGGTCCCCGCTCTGCAGCGGAACGGCTCCAGCACAGTGTGTGTTCCCGGGGCAGGACTGGCTCCGCAGCCGGGGGGTCCGGCGGGTGCCCGGGGGTCTGGACGCTGCGGGAAGGCAGAGCCCTCCAGCAGCCCCTCCACGCCGTCTGCCTCCGTCCGTGCACGCCGTTACACACACCGGTACCCGGGCCAGAAGAGCTCGGTCAGACGCAGGCATTTCGGGGTTTTCCCCAAGGCCTCTGCATAAAGACCAAACCACCAACCACAGATGGGGGAAAAAGAAAAAAGAAAGCAAAAAGCCCCCAAGCCACAGGCAGCAGAAGGTGCTGGCCTCCCACCTGCCTTCTCACAGTCCCCAGCGGCTCCTGCAGCAACCGCAGCCGCCTCAGCCTGCGGACGGCGCATCCTCCCGAGAGGCGGCGTGTGCCGCGTCCGCCCGAGGGTCCCCCGGGAGGCAGCAGCCTCCGCGTCGCTCGGCCTCGTCCCGCTCCCCTCCGCCACGCCGACCCCCGCCACTCTCACCGTCTCCCCACCGGTGCGAAGTCCCGGCGGAGCCCGACGCGTCCCCACTGCCTGACCGCAGAGCCGCGCAGAGGAAGACTCCAACCACACTGGCACCGATATGAACTTCCCCTGCGGTCGGGGCAGGAGGTGACAGCTTTGGGCGCCTCTCACCACCCCGAAACCGGCTGCTCTTTACCTGGGAGGACAAGGCAGACGTCTTCAGAGCTGAGCTGCTGGGGGCTGCCAGGATAACCAGCCGTACCGAACCATGCGTTGGGCCAGCAAGAAGACCATTATAAGAAGAGCTGTCACCAGTCTGTCCCCCAGCACCGGGACGCACGTGAGGAGGTTTCCCTCAGTCGCTGCAGAGCAGTTGGGGACTGACAGGCTGTGTGCTGGCGCCGGACAGAATGGCGTCCATCTGTCCGTCCCTCCTTCACACCAGAGTTCAAGGGTTGCTTCTCCTCGGCCCAGAGCCGTGGTGCTCCACCAGCAAGGGCAGGCAGAGAGGGCGCCCATCTGCAAGGCAGGAGGACGTCTCCCCTCCTCCCTCCCCGTCGGCACCAGGCTGTGCAAGCCTGCACACGTTGTCCCAGAGACCCCCTTCATTGTGCCCGAACCCCCTTCTCTGGACCGACGCCTGCCCTGAGACCGCAGGGCCCCCCAGCCGTCCCAGCCAAATCCCGCTGACGTGTTTAGAAGATCCCATTTGAGATCCCTCTTCGTCCACGCAGCCCGTGCTGCTGGTGCCCGGCCACCCACAGCAGCCCCAGCACCGTGCCGCACGCGCCACGGGGGACATCCTCTGCCCGCTCACCTCCCACCGCCCCGCGCCGGGGACCGGAGAGGGGACCTTCGTGTGCCCCCCCTCGCCCCTGAAGTACTGCTCTCACCTCTTCAAAACACGTGCCGTACAGATGGCGTCTTTCGGCTTCAGCCTCTAATCAACCCTTCTGTCTGCAAAACGAAGGGACCGCTGCCAAAATCCTGCCCTTAAAGATATTTGCAAGTCTGACCAAACAACCTCTCAGCAGTCCCTTTGGTCACAGCAGGGCTACGTGAGTCCCCGTCTGTGGGTACATCCCGCAGCCTGGCCATTAATTCACTTTCTGAAATCCTTCCCTCATTAATTCCCTTTCTTGCTGAATCCGCCCTGACCTCCCCATGCTTTTCTCCTGGTGTAGACACAGCAGAACCAGGCACCGTCCCAGCAGGGACCATCCCGGTGCCCTTCTCTCCCACCAGGTTCCCTATAGATAACCACGCACAGAGAGTCCATTCTACCCGTTCTGTCCTCAGCTCTGCACTGGAAACTCATTTTCCACAGATAAAGAGCACCGTTCCTGGAGCCTTCCCAGTCCCTGCCTCTGGGGACACAGCCCCCCACTCCTCCATCAGTCACTCGCCCACCCCACTGCCCGTATCCCTCTGGGTTTGCTGCTTTACATAATCTTCGTCAATTCAGTCACAATTCTTGATTATTTTTGTCCCAGTAATTGATACGAATGCTAAATGCTACAAGGTGAAGAACAGATCCCCGCAGAATCCCCCCCAAACCTAGCTGCTCCGCTACAGTTTCTACTTACAGCTACATATCGAGGTCCCAATTCTTAATCCATTTTACATGACTCACGTTGACCATAGACTCTTCTAGTTTCTTATTCAGAAGGCCACTCTGTCCTAAACTAAATATCATAAAGAAGTCTAAGTGTATTATCTAATCATTAACACCTGTACGTAATCGCGCTGCTCAGGAGCGGTTATCAGCGTTATGGAAAACAGACCCCATCAAACCACGTTACTCGGCACTCATTTCCCCTCCTTCAATTCTTCGTAATTCAGATGATGTCAGCCGCTCCGCTGCCTTCCCGGGGATCGATATCAGGCTAACTGTATCATAAATACCTGAGTCATCCCATTTATCCCGTTAACGGCTGGCACAGCGTTAGCCTGCTCCAGCCTCCGCCACCCTCTCATGCGGGAGCCACCAAGAGGCCGGCGATGTGAGCGCTCCGCAGCCGGCTCCCGGCTCCCGGCCACCCAGAGCCGGGAATCCTAAAACACCCCGCTTTGGCAGCTGCTGTCCTACACTGCACAACCATTCGGGGGAAAGTAGTTCATCCCTCCAAACACGGGATGGAAACCCTTCTACGACACCGCGACAACCCGTGTGCTTTATCCAGCCACGGACCAACACCGCAGTTCAGACACGTCTCTGTTCTAATAAACCTCCTAATTCCCGATCGCCACTAACCAAGCTGGACACGGGCTGCTACTTCTGTCTTGTTCTTTCAGGTTGCTCACTTTCGGTCTTGGTTTATGTTCCGTAATATCAACTTTTTCTCTGCTAACGACTAATTATATGACAGTCTTTTTGTTCCCACGTGCCACCTCCGTTGTATGCCAGGCTGGACTGTGAAACAGCGCAGCCTTCTCCATTAATTGTGGGGCTTCGGCGTTTTGGGCACCAACAAAACATTCTTTAGAAATGCGTAATTATTGCTTGTGTTTTCTATTTATATTCTTTCTCCCAAATACTTCGGCTCATAATTTTTTTTTTTTTTCAGCTTTGTGACATCGACCCCTCTAAAACAAAAGTAATGGGTGAGTGTCACATGAGCACCGTCACCAGCAAGAGCCTCACTCAGCCCTTCTGGGAGAAAGAGTCCGAGGGTTACGGAGGGCTGTCAGGGGAAGGGGACGTCCTGCTCTCCTTTCCCCGTCCACAGACGATTCGGTACCGAGGAAGGGGCTGGGATGGCTCCCAGGAGATGGCTTTGGTGGAGAGGCAGTGGGAAACGCTGCCGGGAACCTCCGCAGGGCCCCTCAGGGCGCCCAAGGCTGCCACCAAACTGGAAGTGCCACGACACCAGACCCCGTAACTCTGGCATTCACCGTGCGATGCTGCTCACCTCTAAACTCGCGGTATGACCAGAGGACCAGAATACCGCCTGGCACGAGCACCATGCAGAGGCAACGCAGCTCACACCTCTGCCTGATCTCTTTCTGTCTCTTCGATGCAGTTTGTTTCTGTGCTGCGCTGGGGACAAGGCGGAACGAACAGCACCGAGCCATCGAGGCGGGAGGGAGAGCACAACCAGGGAGCGACTGCAGCCACTGCCCCACCAACAAAACGCTTCTGGACAGCACGTGGGGAGGTTCTGTGGAAGAAGGAGGACGCCCAGTGCTGGGCGCTCGCCTGGGGCAGAGGCTGAGGGAACGGGGCTTGCTCAGCCCAGAGAAGAGCTGCCTTCTGCTCCCCATCACCTACCGCGGTCCTCGAGGTGTACCGGGCGCTGACCCCTCTTTGAGCAGTCAGGCTACCGTGGGCAGCTCGGAAGGGCTGGCATCGCAGTGAACACTGCTGGGCTGCCCCAGGGCCACCGCGAGCCGTGCTTCGGGAGCCGAGTCCCCTCCACCCTCTGCGTCTGCCCACAGCTCCCTGCCAGCTACGGGCGATGTCCGAGCGCGCACGCAGCGCTCGCTGCCTGGAGAGCTTACTGCAAAATGCAGGAGCTCCCGCTACTGAAGCACCCTGGAAGGCAGGACTCGTAGCCCTCGTAGTTGTCAGAGCAAACACACACACACACACACACAACTACAACATTCGCTCCATCTTTAGACATCTCTGACATCCACGGTCTCCCTGGCCAAACCACAAATCCTCCCTGAGCCAGTGAGCCGCACCGCAGGCTCTGCTGCAGGCTGCGAAGTCCTTAAAGCAGGAGAGGTCTTCTGCAGGGAGCCACGCGCTCAGCTCTCCGTGTGCCTCTGCCACCGGAACCTCGCCGTGCCACTCGTGCCGGGGAACAGCAGCACCGGGGACCACGGCACGCTCCCCGGGACCACGGCACGCTCCCCGGGACCACGGCTTCCCTCCTGGGAGAAATCTGCACCCAACGGAGGCGGCTGCGCAGCTTGTGGAGAGGGAACATCAAAGCGGCTGGAAAGGAACCGCAGCGGCATCTCCCAGGACCGGGGTCCAGCCCGCAGCGGCAGCCAGCCGCGGGTCCCACGGCACAGCACGGCACGGCGCACCGTGCCACACTGCCGGGAGGGCAGCAAGCTGGAAACCTGCCCAGGCCTGGGATGCACGGGGGAACGGCCAGCTGGCTGAAAGGAACTTCGGGGAAAGAATAAATTAAATCTGGCTCAGACAAAAGCCCCCGGTTCGCAGAGGAGCCTCTGCTCAGCCGACGGACAGAGCGAGCCTCTCGGCAGGCAGCACGTCCCCATTCCGCTGCAGCTCAGGCTGTGGCAGCCCCACAGCTTCAGGAGGAGGAAAGTGCTGGAACAGTACAGTGTTTGCAGGCAAGCACAAAAAGAACATTAAAAAAAAAAAAAACACAAAAACCCCAGATCAGCTCCAAAGCATTAGTCAGGATAGCAGAAACAAAGACAAAGCGTTGTGAAAGGACCTTAAAATCCTGAGT
The DNA here is from genome assembly GCA_033628625.1 of Charadrius hiaticula. Taxonomy (NCBI): domain Eukaryota; kingdom Metazoa; phylum Chordata; class Aves; order Charadriiformes; family Charadriidae; genus Charadrius; species Charadrius hiaticula. The sequence goes on along the minus strand of JAHREF010049262.1, from coordinate 66,131 downwards.
AACTGGGTGACAGAACAGCAGATGATCAATGTAAAGTGGCGTGCTCAGAAAAAAATAATTCTTACTTTACGTATACAATAATGAGCTCCACCTTGAAATCTTGAGGTTATTATAAATAAGTCTATGAGAACATCAGTTCGCAGAGCAAGCGGAGTGCTAGCAGTCAGCAGGAAGAGGACGGAGAACAGCACAGGGAACATCACGACGCTCTCGCACCGATGCGTGGCGCAGCGGTGGTTGAAGGCTGTGCACCGCTCGAGCGCCGCTCCTCACCCGACCCCACGCTTCTGACCCAGATCTCAAAAAAAGATAAGACGGGAACTAGAAAAGGTACCGAGAAGGACAGGAGATGATCAAAAGGACGGAACAGCTTCTGAACAAGGAGCCCGGAAAGGAAGATGGCAGAGGGGGAATCAAGTCTTCCACATCAGAAGAAAGGAGAAGGTCACCAGGGAACAATTTGTTCACTGTTGCTTCCAAAACACAAACTAGGGGACATCAAATCCAATTAATCAGGAGGCAGGTTCAAAACAGAAAGAGATCTCATATGAAACACGGCTAAGCTGTCCACGCCTCGTCAAGGGACGCGGTGACGCTGAGCCAACAGGCGCTCAGGAGATGATTAGGCAAACTGAAGGACAAAGCTGCGTGCAGGGCTACGGAGACACGGAGGCGCTGCTCTGGGCTCGGGAAATCCGTGACGGACAGACGGCTCCACGCTGGGAGGAGGGAGGTCCCGCAGCCCGGCTCGTGCGCCCCAGCCGCCGGGCAGAGGCCAGGCGGGAGCCGAGACCGCGGCGATGGGCTGAAGAGCCCCCGGAGCACGAAGAGCACTCCCCCGCCGGCCTCCCCGCACGCAAGCGGAGCTGCTGGCAGCATCCGCCGTTCAGCTTGTCCAACGCTCGCTGCAGCAGCCGAGAACCGGGGCCTTCAAACTTTGCCAAACTCACTCTTCAAGCTGAAATTTTCCATGCTTGCTCCCTGCATTAGGTTGGTATTTTTAGAAGTTTCAGCAAAAGCAATTCAGACACTTCCAAAAAATGAGGTTAGGGAAAAATAAGGTAGCTTTGCCAAAGTTGTACATTTTTCCAGCTTTTAGGGAGTTATTTGAAGAGCTAATCGACCTCCGCAGTCCGGAGCCGGAACCGAGCGGCTGCCTGGGGTCATCCCTCGCCCACGGAGATGACTTTGTGCACCCAACCCCGGGGGGAAACGAGCGCTCTGAGAGCCGCCGGTCGCACTGCGCGGCCCACGCTGCCGGGTGCCACAGGGACCCCCTGCTCTGGACTCAGACTGCCACGGGGGGATGCCGCGCGCCGAGGAGGAGCTCAGCCTTTGGCTTCCGCAGGGCAGCGCCTCCGGGGGACCCCCCGACAGCCCGGGCTGGGGATGGGCTACACCGCCACACAGCCCCCAGCACAACGGCTGCCATCTCCGTCTGCCGACAAAAAAGAATTCAAAAATACAAAGAAATACTTTGATTTTAGCACTTCTCAGTTTTTGAGTGCTTGATTTGTAATTTTATCGCCGTTGCTTAAGTTTATTTGAATGCAATCGGTCGCATCGCACACGCAGCCGGGCTTCTCGGCTGAGGTCGAGGAGTCCTTCTGTTCACTCCTGTGTATTTTGTCACTGATAACGGATTACAAAGACAGGAGAGATCACCACTGAGTTGCGGTTGCTGCACAGCACAGGTTACAAAAACCCACTCAATAAATTCAGCATCGAACCTCTTAGACCTGAGCCAGCGCCGACTTTCTCCCGCAAAGAAACACCGGGCTTTGATTTGAGCCTTCCAAGTGTTTACTGCATCTCTAGCAAAGTGACTCCAACGGTTAGATACCCTCTGACAAAAACTAGTACTTCAAAGCTCAGTCTGCGCAGCTTTGGGCTCTGCCCAGCGGGTCACATTCTGTCTTCAGATTCTAAATTGACCCGATTGCTTTTTAGTCCCGTGTTACACTACCAGCCATTTTCCCCGGGCTTTACATGATTTTATGGCTCTTTTTGTAACTGTTTACTTTTTTTAAACAATTAAAAAGAGTATAGACATGGAAATTAGATGTAGTACCTGGCAATGGTCTTGTCAAAGCCATAAAAACATCAGCGCTCGTCTGTGAGAGTCCCACCGCACGCCAGAGGCGCAGCAGGGTGCCGCAGAGCGCTCCTCCCAAACCAGCACAACCGTGGGGATGCCGCACAACCTGAACACGGCCAAACTTCTGCCGGACTATAAAAGATCTATCACCTTATGTAACGCCTGGGATGAGCTGGAAGTTAGCAAGGTGCTTGTTTAATAACTTTCTTACATTGCAGGGTGCATAAAAAATTGCACCAGCTTTAAAACTGCTGTGGCTCACAGGAAGGCCAGTACAGGCAGAAACCAGACAAACTGATGGCGGAACTGAGAGTTTACCCGGGAGAGGTTCCACGGAAGTGTGTGATGTCTCAGTGCCCAAAAGAGAAAGGCGCAATCCCAGGAAGGAACGGACTCCTCGTCGCTCCTGACCTCCCACCACAACATGCTCCTCCAGAGTCGGCAGGCGCTCTGGCTCAGTCTGCACGCCCAGCAGTAAGGGGCTCTCAAGAAAGCAAACACATCAGCACACCTTCCATGAGTCGTCTTCCATGGGACTGAATCCGCTGCCACCCACCGGAGACCACAGCGGCTGCGAGATTTCACTCCACGTCAGCCCAAAGCATTACCGTGGCCAGGGAAACGGGAGAAATGCCCAGGCCAGAGCCCTTGGCGAGGCAAGGCAGCCGGGGCACCGGGCAGGGCTGGGCTGACGGTGCCGGCTCTCCAAGCCACCCGAGAACGGATCTGCTCCGGGGATACTGGTTTCCATGGGGCAGGCTGAACCCCGCCAGCCCCAGCCTGCCCAGTCGCCACCAACACCCTCCTCAGGAGGTTATCCTGAACAAAGTGGGTCCCGCCACATCTTTTCCTTTTCAAGCTGAACTCGAAGCCATCTGTGTTTTAGATACCTACAGCTGATCTAGTCACCCTCAGCTCTCCTACCGTCAATGGAGAAAAATAAGCTTTTTTCGTGCACAAGTCATCCAACCCACTTTGTGCTCCTACTGCCGCCCGAGAGTGACGACAGAGGAGCCCGGGGGAACTGACTCAGGCAGTGTCACCTCCATCTCAGCCACCGAGTGCTGAGTTAGACGACTCCCCCAACTTCTGGGTCCCACGGCTCCCTGCGATGACAGCGTGCTCGGCCAACGTGGCACGAGCAACGCCACCCCTTGAAGCACCTGAAGATGTTTCTGTCGGGATCCCCAGGGACTGGGCAGGGTTTCTGGACCACCTTTCGGAAAGCAGGTCATCCCTATTTCTGCGTAAGGGCGGGTCTGCGTCCCCCCTCGCAGCCCAGGCAGACACGCTGCACCTCGGAGCAGCAATCGTGGGAGCGACGCAAGGGCCTGCAGCTCCAAAGGACCGGAGTGCTCACCACCCCAGCCTTACGTCTTAATCACAAGATGGCTCTATTTCCATGGAAACAGCAGAATTAGAGACTTCAGTTTAAAGACAATTACCAACACCGGGTATTTAGCTGTTAAAGCTGTCAGCGCTCCCGTCTCCAGCACCAGGAGAGGCGATGGCGCTTCCCCACACCACCGCCCCGCTGCGGCAACGCGGCCGAGCCGCTCTCCAGCCCTGCCACCGCGTCCAGCCACGCTCAGGCAGCTCCACAGCGGCAGGACCGCCCCATCGGTATTTACTCTTGCTTCACTTACCAGTCACTTAGGCTTCCAGAGAGCTTACCCTGCATGGATGTGTTGGGAGATGGAAGTCCCTGACTGACGGCGCTTGGTTGTACATCAGCAACTGATCTTGGCCGAGGTACAGCGATCCTGCTGACCAAGGCTTCCCTGATGCTTCAGCTGTAGGAAAAGGCTTTCTGTACTCGTGAGTCATCCAGCGAGTTACTGGATGGCTTCGGGCACAAACATGAGCATCAGCCGGCACAAGAGGCCAATGCCTCTTCTTTCCCCTGACACAGCAAAGCACGGCGATTGTTATGGTCAACCGGAAGAAAGAGCGGTGCGGAGCCAAGGTGCTAATTACTATCGCTAGCAGAGGGCTGCCCTGTCCAACCCTGCTGTCGTCACTCCACCTTGCAGCCCCAAGCCTTTCTTGACAACACAGCTGAGAGGGACCCAGGCAGCACCACAAGCCGCCTGAAACAAGTATCTTGGGTTTGCAAAACACAACAGCGTAAGCTATGACGCTGGTAGCACCATCGAGGCCGTTGAGCGAGACCGGGGTGCTCTCAGGGAGCCACCTGCGCCCAGGAAGCACTCGGGTAACCGAGAGGCATCTCCCACGGGAGAGGAGAAGAGCTGCCTCTCTGCCATCTGCCCAGCCAGGGCTCCACTTGGAGGGGTCACTGCCCCAAAATCCCCTCTTGGTGCTCTGATGCCTTGGCATCGCTGTGGCCAGCGTGACCATTAGCTAACGGGTCCAGAGAGTCTTGCACAAGGAGCCTCTCTCCTCTGGGCCGTTACGCCTGAGTCCAAGGACCAAAATTGCTCAGTCCAGCTCGGATCGCATGTCGCCACACAGAGAAACAGGCAGACGGTGGGTGACAGATGCTAACGGCGAGTAAATTTGCCATAGCACATGCTATCTGCTGCCTTGCCCATGCCTGGAAGGCACTGGAAACCTGGCCGTGTGCCAAATTCCTGCCACAATTATAACCACGCTCATCAAGCCCTTCCTGCTGGGTCAGGGCAGCAACGTCCCAGTCTCCAGGAGAGCAACTTCTCACCCGCAGAAATCCCAACCCTGCTCCGAGACGGAGAGCTCGCAGCTGGAGAAGATGGAGGGAAGTCATCTCGTACTGCAGAGTCTGTGGGACACGGCAGCCCCCTGCTCCGGGGAGAGCTCACACAGAGCCACCGACAGCCTCGCGCTGGCAAAGCTCCCTATCAAGACGCACAACCCTGGCTGAAAACTGCGTCTACAGCTTGTCCATGAAAGCTGGGGGTGCTCTAGGCCAGACCCCCCCTCAGCCGCCGGAGAGAACTCTGCGGGGTACAGCGACACACAGCCAGCCCCACGCTACCCGTAAGGACAAGCACAGGCAGGGAAGAGCCTCTGACCTCCGGTCCATGCCGGCTGCTCCCCACACGGAGCCCCGGAGCGCCCCGAACGCTGCAGCCACCCGTGCTCACCACGTCGCGGCAGAGCCCCAGCCTGCTTCTCCGTAACGCCACCACAGGCAGAGGCAGGACCGGGGGTGCCGGTGCGGAGGAGATGTGCCGTCAGGATCAAACCTACCCCCGGGGCTGCCCCCGTGCCTACGCTGCCTCCTCCCCACCCCGAGGGTTCGCAGCCGAGCGGTGGGCTGCGTCGCGTACGGCTCCTCGCTCCGTCCTCTGCTCTCCGGCCACTCTCCCCTCCTGCCTGCAGCCTGCCCGTCCTCCTCTCCCTCCCCCCCGTGCCCCCCCGCCGGCTGGTTGGGGCTGACACCCCCTCGGCTGCCGGCGGGCGCTGCGGCGGTGCCTCTGCCTGGCAGCGGCAGTGAGTCAGGCGCAGGCAGCGCGGCCCGTGGGAGTCTGCCGGCTGAGTCACCCAGCGCGGAGACGGGCTGACTCACCCTCGGACGGACGGATGGACGGACGCCGGCCGGCAGATGCTGCCGCAGCAGCTCCAGGTGCAGGTTTCCTCCCCGCCGCGCTGTGCCCTTCTGCTGCCGGCGGTTCCCCGTGGGCCCCGGTGCCGGGCAGCGTGCTGACCCGGCAGTGACATGGTCTCCCGGCTGCCAGCGGTGCTTCGGGGACCAGAGGTGCCATGTCTGCTCCCGGACACGCGCCAGTGTCCCTGCTGTGGTCCACACCGCCAGGAACGACACTGAAGCTCAGACGAGACCTCAGCCTGATCCCCACAGCCGCCACCCTGGTGCAGGGCATGCTGCTGTGGCCACCAACCCCGCACCCTGCCGAGCCACGCGTCTGTCCACCACCCGTCTGACCTCGACCTCCAACACCCCCTGCTCTGGGCCACCCCATGGCCAAGCTCTGCTGGGACCATGGCCCGTCCACGGCACCGTCCCCAGCCCGGGACAGCCGGCAGCGCCGGGGCACGGTTCCGTGC
>JAHREF010049262.1:17352-30045 GCA_033628625.1 Charadrius hiaticula | reverse complement strand
CTCAATGCGCTTCCCACCAGCTGGATGTGCTTCCCATCACCCTCAATGCGCTTCCCACCGGCTGGATGTGCTTCCCATCACCCTCAATGCGCTTCCCACCGGGCTGGATACGCTTCCCATCACCCTCAATGCGCTTCCCATCACCCTCAATGCGCTTCCCATCACCCTCAATGTGCTTCCCACCGGGTTGGATACGCTTCCCATCACCCTCAATGCGCTTCCCATCACCCTGGATGTGCTTCCCATCACGCTGGATGCGCTTCCCACCCTGACCCCAGGCCAGGCGACGAGGGGGGCTGCGTGCAGGGGAAGGTGCCCGGCGGGCGGTTGCCGGCAGCAGAAGCAGCAGAAGCCGCAGACCGGGGAGATGCTGCTCCTCCCCGGGAGCGTTCACACTTGTCCCCGCGACGCAGAGCCTGCGCCACCCGCCCTCCCTCACCCGGCAGAGGTGCCATTGCTATTTTGGGGCTGCGACTGCCGCTTAGAAAACTAGTTAAACTTCAAAGTTTCTCTTGGTGTTTTCTGCTTGTTTTGAATGAAGCAGCCGAGGACAGAGCAGCCGAAGACGAGCCCCGGCCCAAATAGGAGCTGTCTGCAGGGATGGAATCGGAGCGCTCCCGGGGAGGAGCAGCCCCGGGAGGAGCGCAGGAGAGACAGCCGAACCAGCGTTCCTGTGGTGGGGATGATGCTGAACCAAGAGCCGTTGACGGCTGAAGCCAGGGCCGGAGAGCAGCGCACCGGAACACAGGGTGGGAGGACGTGGAGGCAGCGGTGGGGAGCGGAGGGTGCAGCGGGCTCATCTCACCCGGCTTTGGGCGCCTGCAGAGAGGTGACCGCACTGGTGGTGCCTCCCCCGCCACTGGCAGAGGGTGAACCCGTGCGATGGCGTAGACGGGTGAGTCCCATGTCGAGCGCGACAGCCCCGCCGGAGAAGCTGGAGTCGGCCAACGCTCACGGTGGGAAACTGAGTCGGGGCAGCAGAGGCTGAGAAGGGACCAGCGCTCAGCGTGGGGCAGGAGTCACCCACCTCGGCAGAGGCCGCTGCAGCCCCCACCGGCCACCGAGCACCCGCCCCCGGCGGCGGGAGGCGAAGGGGAGCCGGGATCGCCCGTGGCCGTCCTGCGCAGAAGGCACTGCCGGAGCCTGGAGCGGTGCCTGGCAGCGGCCCACGCGGTGCGGAGGGGACCGCGGCCGTTTGGGCTGGGATATCCCCCCCGACACCTCGGTGCGCCGACACAGGGCCGCAAGGGCAGAACCTCTCCCCGGAGGGAGCGGGGGAGCCGGGTTTAACCACACCGAGCGACAGCCCATCACCCGAACCGCTGCGTGCCGCGTGGGGATGCCGTGCAAAGCGCGTGGCGAAGCTGAGGTGCCAGCTGCCGACGGGGACGGACGGACGACAGATGTCCCGGGTTGATCTGCACGTTTTGATATCCCTTTAAAACACGCAGAGGCGACAGAGGTGAGGAGTGGGGCTGGGGAGGAGAGGGGCAGCGACCGGCTCCTGCCTGACCAGGATCCCCCGGCACCACACAGACCCTGTGCGGCCGGACCTCGGCGGGATGCGGTGGTGCCGCGGGGTCCCGGGGCAGTGGGATGAGGCAGCGGTGTCCCAGGCTGTCCGCCACGTGGGAGCAGGAGCCCGGGGGCCACGGGGCACCTGAGCACAGTGGTCCCCACCAGAGCAGGAGCCCCGGAGCTGGTGACGGCAACCGGGAGAGCCCCGCTGTCGAGGCACGTCCGGATCCCCGCGCTCTTGCCCGCTGCTCCTCCGTTTCCGTTATTGCGGGGGGTGTTTTTACCCCCAGCACAGGAGGTGGGAGCTGATTCCTGTCCATCCCCCAAATCCTGTCTGGTCAGGCATCATCTGGGAGCGATCATGAAATCACTGCTGATAACATTAGTGGATTTCACAAAAAAGGAGTGGATAAACAGCAACGACAGAGCAGACAGAGAGAGAGATCCGGCTAACTTGGCGAGCCAGTCCCTCTCAAACAACATATATTTATATAGTCAAAAATAACCATCTCCCTGGTAATAAAACCTGTAGCCCCCGAGCTGGCGAAACAAGGTCTTTGCTCTAAGAAGGAAAACATCTGAGAAGGATTTGGGGTCGCGGAGTAACTGGAGATGGTTCAAAACTGCCCCAAGAGCGGCCAGCGGAACCGCTGCGGGTTTAACGGAGGCTGCCATGAAACGGAACGGGCGCAGAAGGCGGATCTGTCTTCCGCCACGGCACCAGCGAGATCTGCCCCGGCACAGCCCCTCCAGCTCGGCGGGATGCGCTGAAGGATGGAGAGGCTACGCAGGAGGGAAAAGCTGCACCACGGAAAGGGATTTCCAGCTCGTGACTGAAGAAATCTGTGCCTGCGTAGCTTGTCAGAAAGGTTCAAGAAGTGGCAATTATGGCAGACAAGCACATCCAGGGGAGAAAATACTGAGATCTGAGGGGTCCTCCGTTCAGAAGAACAAGAGCGGCTGGCTGCTGTGGAAACGGCGCAAACACAAATAAGCAGCAAAGATGTGTTTCCAGTAGTGGTTTAGGCGGATTTGGCATCAGAACGCCCTCAACATGTATAAACCCAAACGGGGCTTTTCTGCAAGGCAAGATTTGGCTGAACAACGACTGGAAACCGCATTCCCGTGCTGGAGAGGACGCGGGCTGTGCTGCCCGGGGACGGCGCCACGCTCCTCCAGGGCATCACCACCTCCAGCTGCCCACGCCGCCGCTCTGCCCCGCGCACCGCCTGTCCTGCCTCACCGCATCCCTCCTGCCTGCACGCCACCCCGCCAGCGCACGGTCCCCATCGCCCGCGGAGGAGCGCCCGCCTCCGCCCAGGGCTTCCAACAGAAGAACAGCCTCCAGGACCGGTGTTCCGGCTGCCAAACACCACTTCTGTGGAACCACCCTTTTCCCCGTCAGAGCTCCCCGCGCAGCTTTGCCTGGCGCTGAGCTAAAAAGCGCTTATAAAACCGCACCGGAATTGCACAACATCAACAGCGCAGCCCGGGGCTGCGGCTGAACTCCCCCTTGCTCGTCTCCCACCGTCTCCACCCCGCCTCGGCCAAGATAAACAGATGGGCACACATACATTATTTTTGAAAATAAAATAGTAAAATACTTTTCATAAAAGAGTGAAAAAGAAGAAGGAACCAGACCACGGTGCTGGAAGGGCTGCAAAAGGCTGTTTGCGTTCGTCCCCTCGTCCCAGGCCGGGCTCCGTTATCTGACGGGGTTCCTGACAATATTTAGCCCGCCCTTACGAACCGCCAGTGACGGAGATCTGACACCTTTTGCTCTGTTCTGGCACTCAGTTATTCTTAGAAAATTATCAAACTTTGAGTTCCCTTTCTGGAGCTACAGCAGACCATTCCTTCTCCTTTCTAAATTACTCCCTCCCTCTTTTCATCAGTTTCCCCGTATTTCAGTACATGCAAAGCCATTGCAATCGTCTCCTGTCCCAGCTGAACCAAGCCCAAGCTTCCGAGCTTCTCTCATGAGTCAGGAGCTCCTGGCCCCCGGTTGGTTTTGCTGATCCGGTACGGATGCTCATCCTTGTCACGCTGGGTCCCACTCGCCTGGTGAAGCCTTCTTCCTACGTCCCAAGTGCTCGCAGCGCCGCTCCGTGGTGTCACCTTCCCAGCCAGCCCCGGTACGGGTGTCCTCGCCCCAGCCCGCACCGCCCAGGAAAGGCCCAGCAGGACCCGGCCGCGCTCTGTGCCGGCATGGCAGGCTCGGCTCCCCCAGCGCACGGCCCTGCGCCCTCTGCACAGCCCGTTCGCCAGCACCACGCCACGAGAGACGGTGTTGGGATCTGTCCCTGGCAAGTGACGGGATGTCCTTCACCCCCTCGCCTGGCCAAGAAGTCAGCGGAGATGGCTGGATGTGATGTTCTCCTGACACGTGGGCAGCGACCGTCCCCTTCTTGGTGGTTTATGGTCTGCACAGGAGGTGGGGTGATCCCCTTCAGACTGGGGACCCCCCAGCGTTCCCCAGCGCCCGGGGCCCCGCGCATCCCCGTTGCTCCCACTGCCCGGCGGGTGCCAGGCGGGACACGGGGCGCAAGGAGGGGACGAGGCAGGGGTGGCCGCCGGGAGGGAGCATCCCCCAGCCCGACCCCGCGTGGGGCTCAGGGGGACGCCGCCACCGGCAGCCCCTGTGGAGCGGGACCCCCCCTCCCCGCGGTGCAGTCACGGCACCGGTTCCCACAGTGCTGCCGGCGCTGGAAAATCAGAGCCCAAAGTTACTGCAAAGGGAGACGAGATGAGGGAGAGAGGAGCCCACATTAATTGCAGGCAAACAGATGGAGCTGGGACTTATCACAGATAAGGAAGAAAAAAATCACGAGAGAACTTAAATGTACCGAGAGGCCGCATCGCATGACTTCAGAACAGGGGAAGTGGGGGAGGAAGGCGAGAGCTCGCGGGGGAGACGAGCCTGGGGCTTTCTGGAATAAAAACGCACTCAAGGGTGGTCGGATGGACACTTTCAGCGGACAGTGGCCATGGGGAAATGGAAATAATTTTTTAGGGTGAATTTCATGCTCAGAACCCCAACTTTCTCAGTGCAGAGGCGCTCTCCATCTGCAGCACTTCCATCTGATGCTGCCGTTCACAAGTGCTTCAAACCAGCGCTGCTGCCAAGAGTAGTGATGCCACCTCCTCCTTTTCCTCCTCCTCCTCCTCCTCCTCCTCCTCCAGAGGCCACGGACTGAACCGGCTGGAAACTGCCGTGGCAGAAGGAAAGGGTCAGCATCAGCTGAGCCGGCACTGGACCCGGCTCATGGCATGGCCGTTCCCTGCACAGGGATGGAGACCCCAGCCTGGCCCCTGCGCCGTGGGGCCGTGGCCATGGACCCTACGTGGACACCAGCCAGTGCCGCAGCCTGTCCCCACCGCCCCGGAGCTCCCAGAGCCCATCGGCCCAGAAGGGACAGGAGCGGGGGACTCGCTGCGCTCATCCGAACCCGGCTGGCAGTGGGGAAACTGCCAGATCTCGCGCTGGGAGGTGGCCCTGGCAGAAGACAGTCATCTGCTCGCCGCCCAGCAAGCGCGGCAGAGCCTTTTCCAGCCCCGAGCCTGCGAGTAACGGGCAGGAGGGGATGGTCGAGGGGATGGAGCGGCACAGGGCCCTTCCAAGGGGTCCAGGCTGGAGCAAAAGGAGACAGAGCTGGAGAGAAGCCGCCAACAACAGCCCCTGAGGTCCACCCAGTGCTGGAGAGCAGCACCCTCCAACAGAGGTGGAGGCAAAGGCCCAGGGATGAGCTTAAATGGGTGTCCCGGCCCCTTATGCAGGGCTGTGAGTCCCTGGTGGGCTCCTCCGGGCTTTAAGGCTTCCTGGTGCGCTTGGGAACCCGGAGGTGCCTTATTTTCCATGGGGACGTCTCTGCCTGGGAGAGCTGGCTTGTGCGGGTCACCACTGGGAGTCACACGGTCACAGGATCTTCTGGGTTGGAAGGGACCTTTAAGATCATCAAGTCCCACCATCAACCCAACACTGGCTAACCCACCACTAACCCACGTCCCTCAGCACCGCATCTGCCCCTCTGTTAAACATCCCTCCAGGGACGGCGACCCCCCCACTGCCCTGGACAGTGTGTTCCAGTGCTTGGCAACCCTTTCGGTCACCTCTCCTCCTCCCAGCAACCAAAGCGGGAGCAGAAGACCTCGTCCCCTCCCCATGGCCACAGCCCTGGGACAGCCCAGCCTGCCCTGTCCTCCTCCTCGCGACTCCTCCAAAACCCATCAGGACTTCCCTCTGCTGTGGCTGCTGCTACAACGGTGGCAGTGAGCGGCAACAGCGTGGCGGGGAGGGAGGTGTTTAATAAAGAGATGTCACCTTCAAGTCACAATAACTGTCCTCTTTGGGACGGGGATCAGGCCAAGAGCTTTTCCCCAAAATAGCTGCAGCTCTTTAATCTTACTCCGGAGCTTGGAGGTAACTGCCTGTATTAATCCCATCCATATCTGCGCAAAGCACGGCTGTCAGGCAGCAACAAATTGCTAAATCCAAATCACCCGGTTCAGCCTACGAGGCCGTTCCACACCTGCGTAGAGCCTTACAGGCGAGAAACAGCGCTTCCCCCTCGCAGGGCTAACGACTGGCTGACGGTTCCAGCGCAGGCGCTGGCCGCTGGCCTGGCAAGGCGAGCAGGCGCAGGTTGGCTCTTGGCTTAGAGAAATCGTGAACCACGGTTTGCCTTCCCTTCCCTGTCTGCGTCTTTCAACGTGACTTGCCACTGAGCCGTCGGCCATTCCAAGACGTCCTGTGGCTATTTGGTGACCCACTGGCACACGTCCTGCTCCTGGTGGCAAACCGGGGTGTGCAGCACCCCAGTACCTTCTCCTCGGCTGTAGGGGGGGGTCGGAGAGGCCCGGCCTCCACGGTGCATGGCCGGCCACAGGGCAGTGTGCCCCAGTCCCACCAGTGCCCCACAGCCAGACCCGCTCCCGCGGGGTCGGGATCGCCCCGTGACCCCTCTCGTTGGTTAGAGGCCACCAGTCCATGGGAGTTGAACTCTGCAAACATGCGTGTCATTGTTGAAAAGAAGCTAAAAACGGCAGCAAGGAGAATTAAAGGCTTTCGGGCACGGTGGAGGTGCCACCCCGGGGCCGGCCAGCCCCGGCAAGGACGGCGGGAGGGCTGGCGAGGAGGGAGGGAGCGGGCACAGCCCAGCAGCAGGGTCGGGGACGCGGGTAGAAACACTGAGGCACCTTTGGAAAGGTGAAATTGAGCGAAGGAGGAAATGGAGGGAACCATAAACCCTGGCAGATTAAATGCATAAACACAACCAGGCAGTGAGACCGCGCCGAGGAACAGCTAACAAAGAGATTAGAGCCAACAGTAAATCTTTCTTCAGACGCATCGGGAGCGGGACGCCTTCCAGAAGCCCGCAGGGCCAACGGATGCCCGGGCACAAAAGGTAAATTGAGAGGACAGGGCGGCTGCAGAGGAGCTAAATCCATGTTGTGGCTCTGTATCCGCTGGGGAGGAACCGGAGGGAGATGCCCTCTCTGCAGGGGCACAGCAGAGCATCCGTTCGGAGAGGCGATGGCCGCAGAGGACACCAGAGGAGCAGAGGTGACGGGGGGGCACTCACTTGTGCCACAGGGACCCCGGGATGCACCACCTGGGTGACTGGGACCTTTTCCTCGCAGCTGCCTCCATACCTGGTGGGTACCTGGGTGGCGGAGGGTCCCACGAGTGGTGCCACCCATGACGGGCTCCAGGGAGCTCTTGGGAAATCCTCTAAGTCCAGGAGCTGTGAGGACCGGACGAATGGGAGCTGCGGCGAGTAAAGCTACTGCAGGCTGCACAGAGAGCATCCCCGCGGGGGGATGGCTGTTGGGCAGAGAAGTCCTGACCTTACAGAGAGCCCCTAAGAGAGAACGGAGAGATTACACGTGGGTAAGATGGTCGAAGGATGAAGTCTGCTTTGATTCCCAAAGGGCTTTAAGGAAAGCGGGCAGCCATGGGACAAGCAGGACGGCCTCAGGGCGGGCAGCCAGTTTCCTAAAAGACTGGATGTGTAAGGTGAGCGTGGACGTCCGCTCCTGCCATGGAGGAGGTCACCGGTGCAGCCCCATGCAGGTCTGGGCTCTTCACCGCGTTCTCCAGCCCCGGGAGAGGGCAGAGCTGCAGGAAGGGATCACAGCACCCCCTGCGGTGCCGGCTGCCCGAGGTGCGGTGGGTCGTGGCACCCTCTGCTCGAGGTGCGGTAGGTCACAGCATCCTTTGGGGTACCGTCCACCCCTGCTGACCCCAGAGAGCACCTTGCTCCCGTGGTTTTCCAGCTCTGGGCTGACCTCCCCCAAACGTGCGGCACCCAGAGCAGCACCGGGGGCCGGGACCGGCCGCCTGCCCGCCCGGGTGATGCCCTGCAGCCGGTGAGCAGCTTTGCCTCATCCATCCCGCCGGCGCAGAGGCGGCGCGGTGGGCCGGATGGGCTCGGGGCGAGGAGCGGAAAGTGGAGAGGGAGGCCCCTGCTCACGCAGCGGTGCTGGCACACAACGCTGCACCGCGCAGCGAGGGGCCAGCGCCTGCGGCGGAGCCGCCATGTCTCGCCCTGCCCTACCCCTGGCCGGACACACAAGCAATGCAACAGTGAGCGGTTTGGGCTCGTTTTCCATCTCCGCGGCACGTATTCAGATGAGCGGCACAAACGGGCGTCAGGGCCGGCGGTGAGCTGCCATCCCGGCGCAGGGAGGAGCGGGCCGGTCCCCCGCGGGGCACAGGGAGCCCCGGGCAGGGCAGGGGGTGGTCTCGCCTCCGCGTCTCGCCGGAGCAGCAGCAGCACTCTAGAACCGGGCATCACTTCATATTAACGACGTTTTAGAAGAATATTGAAAAATCAAAGAGACTCTGAAAAGACCCACGCAGAGTGATGTGAGGGCTAGAGCGAGTGCCTTACTGCAGAAGATTTAAAGAGCACAATCTGTTCAGCTTATCCAAAAGAAGATTGAGGGGTGACTTGATTACACTGTAGAAGTACTTTCATAGGGAAATATTAAATGGCTCTTTAATCGAGCCAGGAAAGATATAAAAAGACTCAATCTCTGGAAGCTGAAGCCAGACAAATCCACATTGAAAATTAGACACAAAATTTTATCGGTGAGGGTGATTAACCACTGGATAAAATGCATTAAATTCGAACAGTCATAACCGCTCAAATGATTGCGTTCAGACACGGCTTATTTTCTACATCCTGGAAGTTATAAATCCCGTTTCTGCTTCCTACACGGTATATGTATTTTTTAAATCTGCTGCTTCTTTTGCATCCTTGCATCCAGCACTCTCGCAATCCTGCAATCTTCTCTTCCAGTTTCGCAGCACCCCTGGAGACTTGCTGTGCCCCACCTCTGCTGCAGCTTTCACCTGCGCCTTTACCTGAATCATCGTTGCTAAAATCCTCCCTTTTACTCTCCCCGAGGTGCGCATCAAGCTTAAGTCACTCCTTCCCACCTTTCAGGTCCCAGAGACTCTTCCAAACGTCGTGTACCGGGGTGTGACTCGCTCTGCACCGCTCCCCCTCTCCATATGTCCCCTTCCCAACAGCTCCTGCTCGACTCCGGTTGCCTCCTCCCGGGTGACCGCGACACAGCCCGCTCTGTAAGGTCCTGCCGCTCTGTCTGGCTAAAAACTATGCCACCGATCCTCCACGTGAAGGGCTTAACTTCTGAAAGTATTGAATGGGACTACCAAGATCATGAGATGTTTTTGATCAGCATTTGTCACTCTTGTTCTCTTTTCCTCTTCAGACCATGTTTAAGCTTTGTGCTGTGTTGCACGTCTGGCCTCGGGCTCCGACTCGAGAAACCGCTTGGGCAGGGGTCCACCCCGCCCCGCTGGCTGCAGGGGCTATTTTAAAGTTACCACACATGAGGAGAAGATCCCCACTTGGTTTTCTGCTGCCAGTGTCCCCTAGCCAAGGAGCGAGAAAACCTCAGTTCCTCGTCCTGCAGGACCTGCAGGTGTTGGGTCAGTAAAGCCCCAACAGCATCACCAGCTACACCAGTCACCACAGCCTGGTCACCAAAACCCACCGAGAGGGGACACCACCGGTGCAGCTGGCTGACGGGCACATTTTCCTTCCCACCGGGAAAGTTAATACTGTTCAGCCGCCGCAGCAGCAGCCTGGGGCACCCCCAGCGCCCCGAGGTCTGGGCAGAAGGGCCCTGCTCTGGTTTGGTGACCCTGTGTGTCCCCACGACAGTTCACCAGAGACGCCGCTGCGAGCTCCGGCACCCACGGCTTTACTGTCCTGGAGAAGAACCTGCAGTCGCCCCCCCGCTAACTGTAGCTTGTTTAAACAATTTACTAGCAGCTAATCATAAATTTTGATTCCTCGCTGTGTTTTTTCTTGCCTTCCTCAGCGGGTGCTCCGCTGCCCTCAAAGCTTTGCCTTTTCTTTAGTGATTTATTCAGCTCAGAATAACATGAGTCCTACTTCCCCCTGCTGCAAGCGCCCGTCCCCGTCCGTGTCCTCCCTCACTTCTGTATTAACTGCTCTCTGCCCCTTTTCTGTCACGGGAGCAGTGACCCCACGTGTCGGCTGTGGTCACCAGTGACTGTGGACAGACTGGCTCTGTGGCCGCAGCAGGTCCAGGGCCACTCGATGACCGCAGTGCCCACGACTGGGCAGGTCTGCAGTGCTGCTCCGTCTGAGAGCCGGTTACTGCGCGGATGCTGGCGTGAGCAGCAGCTCTGAAAAAAATGAGGGAACAGAAACTCAGGGAATGGTTGTTATAACTTGGGTGGCGATACCCAGGCCAGCCTCCCCCTCTGACCATCTCCCGGCTTCCTCCCTCCCTCTGGGCCCGTCCCTGGCCAGCACCGAGGTCCGCTCTGTGGCCAACCCAGCCCCCGCCTCACCCCTTGTTTCTCCCGAGTCTCCACGGGACACCCCCAGGCGTGGACTCGGGCTGTGCCCAGAGCTTTCCGAGCGACTGAGGGAAGAGGCAGCTCTTCCCCACCAGCTTCTGGCCTCCGCCCCTGTGCCACACTCACGGCTCTGTGCTGTGGGAGAGGGCAGTGCACCCACCGCCCCCACGGCACCTTGGGGTGCACCTCCCTGCCCACCCCGCGGCCCCAGTGCCCCGGGCAGATCGAGCAGCACGACCCGCTCCCCAGCAGCCTCGGCACCCGTGGGTGCTGCCCACCTCTGCCACTGGGACCCCTGGCGCGGCCGGCGGCTGCCCATCTCCTCCAGCCCCCCAGCATGTGGCGCTGGGGTCCCTCCTTGTCCCTGCCCCACGAGGGACAGTGCTGTGCCGCGGCGCTGTGGTGTGCAGGGGTGGCTCTCAGGGGCTTGTCGCAGAGCCCTTGCTCGTGCCGGGGATGGGGCGTTTCAGGGCCTGGTTCTCTGCGGTCCTGCGTAAATGCAGAGCTCGTCCTCGCCTAGAGATGCTGCAGCTCAGCATCCCCACCTCCCCACGCTCCCACCCTCCAGCTCTTTTTTCTGGCCCAACTGCTTTCCCCACAACACGTCTCCACGTCTTTGACTGGGGCTGACACCTCTCGCTGTTGGTGGGAGCTTCTGAAGAGCATCTTCATCTGCAGAGGCGTTCATTTCTCCCATGTCTCCACTCCCACAGGCGCTGAGCTTTGCTGAAGGCGCTGACGATGCTGAGCCAAAGGGGCTCCTCGGTCCCACCGGGACGGCAGCAGCACGGGCGAGGGGGCGTCTGCCCGCTGCCCCTGCCGCCTCGCTGCTCCGGGGAGAGGAGAGAGGAGTCAGCACCCACCGCAGACCTGGGGCTGGAAGAGATGCAGACAACGATCAGGGATGCTCCGGTGTAAAATGACTGAATCCGCAACTTTCCGCTCTGCGGCGTAGATGCCGCGGTGAGTTACGTCAGGGGACTGCGTCTCTCCTCTGCTGGAGAGCCGTCCTCCCCGTGGGCTTCCAGGAACGGCGGGTAAGCGAGAACGCCAGCAGCAGCCTATTTTTAAATTCTGCTGTGCATGCGAGAGCTCTGCTTTGGCAGCCCCACTTTTCAGCTCTCTCCGTGCTATTTGCAGGTCATTAAAGACTTTGCTCCCTGTGATTGCAGGACGAGTTCTGCTCTTGAGTTCTGCAAGACAGCTGTACACAGAAAATAAATCTTATGTTTGCAATGCCTCCTGCTAATGCTAATATGACAATTACACTGCCTGGAGCCTCAGGCTCCCCTATCACACATCTCATCAATCTGCATTGCTGCAGTCTAACGATAAGCTGAAAACAGCGATGAAGAATGCAGATCAGGACTGAAGGAGGCAGCTGAGAGAAGCACCACCTCGGGCACCACATCCTGATTCTGGGGCTCCCGGCCGCTGACCTGAACCGGGACTTCAAGAGGGGCTGGAGGCAGGCAGCCCGGCCCACCCCGCCCCAGGAACCACCTAAAAATATGGAAATGTTGATCAAATCATTTTTGGCCGCATTCACAATTATTTGAATGTTTTTCAGGAACACAAAAAAGCCGAGTCTCCAGCATTAAGGTTTAATACCAGATACTAGCTCAGCCAAGAGAGATTTTAGGACAAATTATTTGAAATGTCTTTGAGTATCAAAGCTATGCTGGAGACAAAAACTACTCCACACTAATTTTCTTGTCTGTCTTTCAAACTTTCCTTCTTCACGCAGCCTGCAGGTAGGTTTAAACACATCTGAGGAATCGCAGTCCCCCAGACGATCGCTGCAACTCGGTCAGTTTGCGCCAGAAGCTTCTCCCATTCCCCCGTGTTACCTCTGCGCTGTGTAACCCACTTATTCCCTGCCAGAGACCTCGTCTTCCCCACAGCACGGCTCTTCCAGCAACAGGGTCTGCCTGCGGAATTTGCTGTCCTTTGACAATTGTCAATCTTGTTTTAGAATCGCGGAACCATCTAAGTTGGAAGGGACCTTTAAGATCGGGTCCAACTGTTAACCCAGCACTGCCAAACCCACCACTACCCCACGTCCCTCAGCACCGTGTCTGCCCGTCTGTTAAATCCCCCTCAGGGATGGTGACTCCACCACTGCCCTGGGCAGCCTGTTCCAATGCTTGACAACCCTTTTGGGTGAAGAAATTTTTCCTAATCTCCATCCTAAACCTCCCCTGGGGCAACCTGAGGCCGTTTCCTCTTGTCCCATCGCCTGTTCCTCGGGAGCAGAGACCGCCCCCCCCTCGCTCCCCCCTCCTTTCAGGGAGCTGTAGAGAGCGAGAAGG
>JAHREF010049262.1:0-12458 GCA_033628625.1 Charadrius hiaticula | reverse complement strand
TCGGGACAACGGGACTTGTGTGGGCTGGGGGAGCTGGGGCCGGGCGGCCTGTGCAGGGCGGGGGACCTCAGAACGGGGGCTGTGTGGGGGTGGTACTCCTGCCCTGGGGGGGTCCCAGCCCGGGCTCTGTGCGTCCCTCGCTGGCTCCAGCCGCCCCAGAGGCACAAGCTCACTGCCCCCCTCACCCCGCTCTCGTCCCCAGGGTCTCCCGGTTCTCTGAAGCCTCCCGAGCCGCCCTGCCCTCGCCATGCTGCGCCTGCTGCCATGGCTCCGTGCTCTGACCCGGGAGAGCGCGCGGCCCGGAGTCCTGCAGGGCCTGGCTGCTGGTGACCGGAGCGGGGCCGGGATGTATCCCGCCTGCTACTGTGCAGGCAAAGCGAAGGGGCGGGCTGTGCTGCTCCCCCTGGACCCCTACGGCCATGGGCTGCTGCACACCTTTCCCCCGGACACCTACAGGACTCGAGGCCATGGCAAGAGGAAGAGCTGGAACTTCATCCACGAGAAGATGAGTTATGACACCTTCTTCACAATGAAGCGTCTGATAGAGCGCTCGCGCAGTGTGGGGGAAGTGCTGCGGTGGGTCACGCAGAACCCCAGCAAGGTGTCCGCCAGCCACTACCCCATCGCCCTGCACAAGCTGGGCCAGCTCTTACAGCAGCAGCAGCAGGCCACGGTGAACGGGGAGAGCCGCGGGCCTGGCCAGGTGCTGGAGCAGCCAGAGTTTCAGACTCTCTGTCAGGCCATCATCAGCGGCTGCTCCAAGTTTGATAACTTCAGCATTGTCAACTGCCTGTACGCCGCTGCCGCGCTGGGTGAGTGTCCCGGGCTGCTGGTGTGTGCCTGCGCGGGGTTGTCCACAGCAAATGGGGGAGGCGGGCAGGGCGGCGGGACGCGGGCCAGTGCTTGCGTTTGTGAGGTGAAAGGAGAACTTGCCGGTCCGGCTGCCACGGAAGGAGGAAGGGCGTACCGGAACTGGAGCCAGTGTCTGGGCTTGTGTGTGGATTTACATGTGATGGTGGCTTTGCGGCAGATGGAGCTGTGCCCTTCGAAGGAGAAGGCTCTGCTTGGGGTACGCAGCAGGAAGGGAGTCAGGCAGACTGACTGCTCAGGGGGGCTCGGCTGGCTGCAGCACCCGGCACGTCGGCCCGAAGGGCAGCCGACGCGGTGGCCAGCGCTGCCTGGTGGGATCGGGATAAACCGCTCCTTGAGTTTTGTTCCAGTCCCTGAAAATCGGAAAACATTTGACCATCGAGGTGTGAGAGGCGGGGTCTTGGCTAAACCCTTTGCCGGCCGTGAGGCCCGTGTCACTGAGCGTTTAATATTCATGAGACAAGGTTCAGGCCGGTTTGGGTTCCAGCGCAGCAGCAGCCTTTGGGCAAGCCAGCGGGCCATGTCCTGGGGGGCTCCCCCTTCGCTGGACCGGGGTCCTGCGGATTCTCCTGCTGCGAGGAAGGGGATGACGCCTGGCGGCTGCCTGCGGCAGCAGGTGCCTGCCCTCCCCACCTCCTGCCAGCCCGGCGCTCCTCTGTCCCACGCGCACGTCTCCTGCCATGCTGTTTGCTTTTTTTTTCCCCCACTGCAGCTGCATGCTGGGCTGAAGCTGAGGCTGAGCCGCGTACGGAGACGTCTGGTCCCGGCCGTGGGTTGATGCAGTAACTCTAGATCCCGCTGAAGGGGGGAGGGAAGAAGTTTCTGCTCTTCCCCCCTCTGTCTCGCGGCGCCTTGTGTTTGTTGACACTGAACTCTGGGCTGCCAGGCGCCTCTCCCCTCAGCTGGGCTCCCCCCAGCCTGCTCTGGTTTTGACCCACACTTTGTTCTCCGTCAGTCGCCCTTCCCTGCTCACCACGCTTACCCGCTCATTAATAAAAGTGCTAACCCGCCTTTTTGAGGCCTTTTTTAAGGAACAAAGCAACTGCTCAGACTAATTCTTCACTTTCCACCTTCTGACTGATTTTTGATTAATGATAAAACGCAGCAACTTACCCCATGCTGCCTTAGTTGCTTTAAAGCCCTTTTGAAAATTGAAATCTTGTCAGCTGGCTTAGGAGACCAGTGGGCTACCAGGGCCTCATACGGTGCATAATGCTTCATGCATCTCCTGAAAATATCTCTCCTGACACACGAAGGATGGCCTTTGCCTTTTTTCGTAACCGCACTGTGTGCCTGGCCCCTTGGCTTTCCGTGGTTGAATAATACGTCCAGAGCTGGAGGAAAGTATTTTCCCCAGGAGCTGAGTTTGAAAGACTGAAGCTAAACTAGAAAATGGAAGAAGGTTAACAATGTGAAAAGACTAATTCCTGTCATACACGGGCAGTTTTTATTTTGATAATGTGTTGGTGTCTTATTTGTTTTCCAACCAAAACTTTTTTTAAAGTACTTTGTGAGGTGTGTTATTTATCTTTAAGAAGTTTAAGACTTAAGAAATAAACCTTGCTTTTGTGGATGGCCTAAAGGACTTTGGTTGAGTGGGTGGGAATAATCCAACGGCTCCACATGACTTTTTCCGTGGTGCAGATGCACTGGTGTTCTGGTCAGGCTTTGCCAGACCGGTCCTCTTTCCCTTTCTCACTGGCACGGCAAACCTGTCTTTCTCTGGCTGCACTCCCGTGCCTGAGCTTCCGAGGACGGTTGTGCCTGGCGAAGACGCGAGGTGGGGTCTGAGCGTCCCTAATCCCTTCCCTGTCGCAGGCCTGCCTGGGGAATCGCCGCTGGTGCGAGTGCTGGAGGACGAATCCCGCAGCCGCCTGGGCCGCTTCAACCAGAAGGACGTCTCCATGGTCTTCAGCAGTGTGATGAGGCTCCACCCGTCCAGCCCCCACCCCCTGGTCGAGTCGTGCCTCAGCAGTTTGGAGCGGCACCTGGAGAAGGAGCGGCACCCCCAGACCCTCTTCCTGCTCCTCTCCTACTACCGGCTGCGGGCGCAGGCGCTGCAGGGACACCCGGCCTCCGACCAGCAGCTGATCAACAACCGCAAGATCCTGCGCCTCGTCAGGCACACGCTGGGGCAAGTGAGCGCCATGCGGGAGCACGAGCTGGCCCTCTTGGACGAGATGCTGGCTCTGTGCGCCCAGGAGGCGAACAACAAGGCCCTGGAGGCCATCTTCAGCTCGCAGCTCTTCTACGAGAACCGCCAAGAGCGCTTCATCCGCAGCATGGCAGGTGAGGGCAGGGTCTGCCCAGGCAGGGTCCAAGCCTTGCCGACGGTGTGAGCCTCTTCCCCGGCGCAGGCTGCGCTGGGCTCTGTCCGTGCACTTGGCAGCCTTGGAGGACGCTTTCTTGGCCCCAGAGGACATCCGGGTTTGTGACGGCACCAGCTGGGGCCCTGCTGAGCACCAGGGCCTGCAGCGGTGAGGCTGGAGCAGGAGATGCTCTGCATTGTGGCCGCCCTGGCACCGACTTGCCAGCCTGGCCCTTCCAGGGGCCGTGAGCCTGCCTTGCCTCCAGACTGGCCGCAGGTCGGTTCCGGTGGGGTTTCTACAGAAGGGCCCCCATTCGGTGCACGTTCCGGCTGTGCCTTCTGGGTGTACGTGATGGGAATCTGCCCCAGCTTCTCACAAGCCCCATCACTTGATGGGTTTTGGAAGCCTTCTGGGTTTCAGGAGAGACGGCTCTGCTGCCCAGGTCTGGTTGTCTCCCACCTGCCTGCGCCGCCTTTCCTGCCCAGGCGGTAGGGGCTTCTGGAGAGCTGCGGTTCGGACAGAGCCGGGCCTCTCTGACGGACACCCCGCTGTGGTTTGCTCTGTGCAGAGTGGCTCCCCAGGAAGGCGGAGAACCTCACCCCCTACACCATGGCCCTCATTGCCAAGTACGTGGCCCGGCACCGGCTGCGTGAGCCACGGCTGCTTGATACCATCGCAAACTTCCTCCTGAAGCGTGGGGAGCAGCTCGACAGCAAGGTGAGTGTCCGCCCCAGGCTGCGGGGGATGCCTGGGGCTGCCCCGGTGCTGGGGGAGACGGTGTCCCTTCTCTGCCGTCTGGCTGGGGCATCTCACGGAGGGCTGACCGGGATGTGCCCCGATCCTGCCCAGGCCCCGACCAGTCCTTCATCCCGTGGCCTGGCCTGGCCCGACTCTCTCTCCTCTGCCTGCAGGTGATCCAGAAGCTGGTGTTTCCCTTCAGCCGCATGAATTACCGCCCATCCAACCACAGCGAGCTCTTCCCCAAGCTGGAGGCCATCCTGGAGCAGAAAGCCGGCAGCTCACCCCTGGCGACCGTCAACATCCTCATGTCCATGTTTCAGCTTAGCCACTTCCCCCAGACCGTCCTGCACCAAGTCTTCTCCCCAGCCTTCATCACCAATGTTATGAGTATGTCGGGCCTTTTCCGGGGTAAACGCAGCCGTTACAGCTCGGGGCTGGGGTGGAGGTGGATTTTGAAAGCGTTGGGCAGAACGGACTCCCTGGGAGCGCAGGAGCACCTCGCTGGTCGGGAGCGTGGCTGGGCGAGGAGGGGCTCCCAGGCGGTGTCTAGCCAGCCGTCCTCTCCCCGCAGGCAGCCCCTACGCGCTGATTGTGCGCCGCTACCTCTCGCTGCTGGACGCGGCGGTGGAGCTGGAGTTCCGCGACTACAGCGGCCCGCGCCTCGACCCGCGCTACCGCGTCCTCATGTTCGAGCACGCCCTGACGGCCGATGAGGCCAACAGAAAGTACAGGTCAGTGGTGGGGGCGGATGACGTGCTGGGGAGGGGACGTGCTGGGAGGGCTGCCCTCGGCGGGAGAGCGGTGGCCTCCACCACTGCAGGTGGGCGGTGCGGCATCGCTTGGGACACACAAGGGTGACCTTGTTCTGGCAGGATCCATCTGAGGATGGTGCTGGGGTACAGGCCCATATGTGAGTTCCAAAGCCCATAGAGGAGCAGTATAGAATCATAGAATTATTTAGGTTGGAAAAGACCTTTAAGATCATCGAGTCCAACCATCAACCTGACACTGCTAAGCCTACCGCTAAACCGTGTCCCTAAGTGCCACGTCTACCTGTCTTTTAAATACCTCCGGGGATGGTGACTCGACCACTTCCCTGGGCAGCCTGCTCCAGTGCTTGACAACCCTTTCGGTGAAGAATAATGTGCTGTTGGGGTAGGGATATTGGGAGGACCTTTTCTGCTGAATGAGCTGAAGTGTGTCCCCTCCCCGCCGCAGAACAGCAGAGCCCAAAGCTAAAGGCTCTCCTTATTTCTCGCTCCCAGGGGCCTTCACGTCTCTGCGCAGATGTGCTCGGAGGGAGAACGCGGGTGGGCAGTGCTCGAGGGGGCGGGCTGGGGGCCCTCCCCGGTGAGTCCTCTGACTCTTCTCTTTCCCCTCAGCTACAAGGGGCTGGTGGCCGAGGCCCTGCGGCAGCTGGTGGGAGAGGAGTGCTATCGGCAGGACGAGGTGCTGCCCCCGGGATACTGCACAGGTAGCCGGGCTGGGCGCCTGCGTTGGGGCAGGACTCCAGGGGGGGGGGGGGCGGGGGGGGTTGGGGGGGCTGCGGATGCTGCAGAAGCCCTGTGGCTGCCTGGGTGCTCGGGGGAGGCCCGAGGGCGGGAGGCTGTTCAGAGCAGAACTAGGTCTGGCTGCATTGTCACCACCTTCCCCGTGACACTGCCTTCCCCTGGCGCTTTGGGACGAAGCTCTCTGAGCTGTCCCCGCCACAGGAGGGCTCAGCTGGGGCAGTGCGGCGGGGGGTTCCCTCTGCGCTCCTGTCTGCGGGGCTGGCTGGCACGATCTCCCACCCTGGGGCACGCAGGGTCCCCGAGCCCCATGTCCCATCAGCAGGGGGTCTCCGGGCCCGGCGCTGATGCCTGTTCTCTCTCCGCAGACTTCCTGCTGTGGATTAACCGCTCAGGCACTGTGCTGCCTCTCTCCCGCGTCCCTGCGGCTTCCAAGGCTCCCTCTGCCCACACTACAACATCCCCTGCCGCCATTTCCTTGCGCTCGAGCGTCCTGGCCCTCACCTCGGACTTGCAGGACTTTGCCCCGTTTGCTCCAGAGACGCCAAGCAGCCCCCTGGGCTCCCGGGAGAGCAACCTGGCCGGGCGGTTCCTGCCCACGCTTTGCCCTGCCCCGGGGGGCCCCTGCTACCAGCCCCCCTCGGACTATTACTGCAGCCTGAGCAAAGAGTCTTCCCTGGAGAGCCAGGGCAGCTCCACGTTAAGCAGCCCTTCCGAGTGCCTCTCCGCGCAGCCGGCCGGCACCCCTGACTGCTCCCCCAGGGGCACCTCCGCAGCCACCCTCTTCCAGTTCCCCATCGGCAAGATTCTGGAGGAGGAGGAGGAGGAGGAGGCTACCGCCGCCTGCCCCGGGCGCGATCACAACTGCTTCCAGGGGGAGCAGGCGCAGGAGGAACCGGAGGAAAGGAGCCCACCGCCCAGCGAGGACGCCTGCCCTCCGCCCTCTCCGTGCCGGCCCAGCCCCAAGCGAGGGCCAGGCGATGGGCTGCAGGGAGCTGAAGAGATTCAGAGGTACTGAGCAGAGACGGTCCGTGTCCCACTCCCTTTCGGCAGCACAGCCGCCCCGGGCCCGTGCCAGCACGGGCTTCAGGTCCTGCCCTCCCCGGCCGGCCGCCCCGGCCCCCTTCTGCCCTGCACCATCGGGTGCCCGGAGGCAGAGACCCCTGTCCCCGCTGTCCCCGCGCGGTACGGCTGCCCCTGCCACCAGCTGGGCATGGGGAGGTGGGGGGTGCTGCCCTTCGTCGCTGCTGCTCTGGGGACCGGGCGCGGGCGACGCTGCCGCCCATCCTGCCTCCCCGGGGTGGGGGGTAACGCCGCCCTCCTCCCCGCTCTGTCCCCTGCAGGGTGGTGCTGTCGGTCAATGACAAATGGCACTACTGCCAGAACTCCGACATACTGGTGGGCTCGCGAGCCATGAGGGACAGGCACTTGCGACTGCTGGGTTACTGTCTGGTTCAGGTAAGCGGGGGCTGCTCCCTTCTTCCCTTCCCCTCCTCCCCCCGGGGCAGAACCGGCCCGTGGCGGTGCCGCGGGATGCGCTGCAGGCGGGAGAGCTGGCATCCCCGCTGTAAACACTCCCATGGGAGCCGTCCTTCCACACTCGCTGCTTGCGAGAGGAAGCAGTGACTCATCCTCACGACTCCTTTTTGCCACCCCACCCCAGGAGTCTTCCCGGGCGACTGGCACGCGATACCGGCCCCGGTGCCCTGGTGGGAAGCGCGGGCGAGGGGACGGCCCCTCCGTCTCCACTGGTCCTGCAGGAGTCCATCCTGCCGCCGGTAGCTGGGACCGGCCCCATGCGCTGGGCAGGGAGGGGAGGAGGGGAACCTGGCTCAGCCTGTGCCCGGCAGACGTGTCGGCTGCGGGGCCGTGGGGTGGAAATCAAGTGGGGACGTAGCTCAGCCTGATACCCTCTGCTGTGCTCCTGGCTGTGGGTTCCGCAGCGTGCCGCTCGCCGTGGCGGGTGGAGGCGCGGTGAGGCGCAGCTCCCCTGGGTGCTCTCTCGGCGCCATGGCCTCTTTGGTTGCAGCCTCTGGCTGGTCTGTGGCGAGAGCTGCGAACGGAGGAGCCCTCGAGGCCTCAGCGCCGCCTCCGCAATTGTCTTTGGATTTCTGTGGAAACTTGAGGTGTTGTTTTAAGGTGTACGACTTCTAAAAGACTATTTGTGGGGTGATTTTTAGCTTGAGGATAGATCTTTCTGAGGAAAACAACTCAGAAATGCAGGCAGTCTTATCCCTGTTTACTCCTCCACTTCAGAGGTCACCTGAATTACAGTCGTAGATCTACCAAGCAGTCCCATAACCATTTCTTAAAGCTTCTTACCTCCCCTGCTGCTGACAGCGCGGCGTGCCAACACGAAGCTCCTCCTAATTTCATAATTTGCAACGTACATAGTTCAGAAGCTCTTTGTTTATGCATAGCTCTGGCAGTCCTGTGACTCGAGTTGCGGTATTTCCTTGGAGATCCCGAATTGCAGAGCGGTGGAGCAGGCCCAGCTCCCCTGTGCGGCGCACCCTGCGTCTCCCTTGTGCCGGAGCTCGGGACGGGCTGCCCGGGGCCGGCCGTGTCCCCTGACAGCAGTGGGGCCGAGGAGCTTTGTCGCACGGAGGAGGGCTCCCCAGCGCCCACCACCAGGCTCTGGGACAGTGCCGTGGGCTCTCGCTGCGTGTCTGGGCTGCGCGACCCCTCGGCTGAGGAGGCGCTTGGCACGGCTGCCTCCGCTCCCAGCTTTGTGCCACTGCGTCCGAGAGCCGAGGGCCACCCCTGCCCGCCCTGTGCCCAGCACACCCGCGGCAGCCAGGGACTGAGCTCACCCTGTGCTCGGCCCAGCCCGGGGGTCCGTGCCCCATCTCACACCGGCTCTGGTAACCGTTACCGCTCCAGTCTGTGCCCCTGGTGCGGGCCAGGGCTGCTGTGGGAGGCTGAGGATGCTGAGCGGGAGGCTGAGGATGCTGAGCGGCAGCCCAAGGGGCTCTCTGAGGAGCAAGGCGGCACGGGCAGGAGTGTGGGCAAGCGAGAGCGTGCTCCTTCTCCCAGTGTGCGCGGCGTCAGGGGCTCTGTCCGGCAGCGTGTGGTGTCGGGACGCGCATGGCTGAGGCCGCCGGAGCTCTTCCCCTCCGCTCTGCGTGCCCCGTTGTCGTGCAGCTGCCGGTGCGGGTAGCTCCTCTTGGGTGCCTGAGAGCACGCGCTCTGCTCCCATCCCTCTTCCCTCTCCGGCAGCAGACGGTGGCAGATCGTTAGAACACGAGTCGGGAGTGGATCATCTATGGCACGGGCAGTCCAGGGACTCCTGCAGCGGAGCGTGTGTCTGGGCAGCTGTGTTTAACCACCCCGATGGACCTCTTCTCCATGAGTATTTTATTCCCCTTTGAGTGTGCGGTGCCAGCGAGCTCCGGGCAGTGTGACCTGCAGCACGTTCTGTTTGGTTTAACCTGCTGTCTCGTCAGCCGGCGTGGCGCTGCCGGGTCTGGTACCGCGAGGGAGCGAGGAGCAGCTCTGCGGTTACCTTCTGTGTTTGTGGTTCCAGAGGTCTCTTCCCTTTGGCCACCCCTTTAAGATGAAGAACCTCAGGCAGTTCAACTTCTTCTTGAGTTGAAGCTGCTTCACAGCTCGGTGGTTGTTCTTCCTCTTCTCCTTTGAGGTTTATTTCCTCTTCTTCTGATGCCTTTGCAGAATCGCAGAATAGCTGAGGTCGGCGGGGGCCTCTGGCGATGAACCCCGCTCGCCTGGAGCAGGTTGCACAGTACTGTGTCCAGTTGAGTTTTGGATGTCTCGGAGACAGGTTGCTTTCTGGGTGACCTCTTCCAGGCTCAAGGCCGGGGCTGCTTTACCCTCACAGGAAAAGAGGTTTTTCTTACGTTTGGGATGTGTGTGTGCGTGCGTAGCTTTTTCTTAAACTTAAGTGGGATTTCCAGTGGTTTAGGTTTGTGCCCTTGCCTCACTCTCTGTCACTGGGCACAGCTAAGGCTCCGCTCTGACTTCTTTACAACCACCCATGGGATATTTGTGCGCATAGGTGAGCTGCCCCGATCCTTTTCTTCTCCAGCTCTGTCAACCTCTTCTCAAGTATCACGGGCTTCAGTCCCATAGTCATCGTCATGGCCCTGCACTGGACTTGCTCCGGTGTGCCCACGGACACTCCCGATGTCTCGCCAGCGCGGAGTGGCAGGGAGGGATCGGCTCCTCGACCTGCTGTGTGGGGCTGTTCCTCCCTGCGCTCGGGACCCGGCCCTTCCCTGCCCGGGGGCCGTTTCTGGGTCCTTCTGAACGGCAGCAGCACGACCGTCTGCCGTGTCAGCCACTCCTGTGCTGTCTGCAGCCCCGCTGCGGGCGCGCTCCGTCCCATCGCCAGGTCACTAATGAGGACACTAAACGGTGCTGGCCCCGGACTGACTCCTGGGGCATGCGGCTGGTGACTCGGTCCAGCTGGACGCGGTGCCTCTGCTCGCAGCTCTGGGAGCCTGGCAGTTCAGCCCTCCTTATATTTAATTTAAGGCCTTCTCTTGTTGGCTCTCGGGTCGCCGTGTGCCTGCTCGATCGGCGCGGGGCTGCCTGTCGTGCCTGGCACGCCGCTAAGCTGTCTGGGTATGTCTGTGGCGGTGCCAGGGCCCCGCTCCCCCTGCCACGCCGCTGATCTGGTACCGGCGGCAGCTGTGGGTTTGTCAGTGCCTCTCGACGGGGGTTCCTCCCAGGAGCGCCGGCTCCCTCCGTGGCACAGCGCGTGGTGGCTGCGGAGGCCATCGCCAGGTCTCGTACAGGACCCTTCCTTGCCTCGTCCTGCGGTTAGACCCGCGCGGTGCTCCCACCCCTCTGGCAGGGGGTGGGTGTGCTGGCGCAGGGTCGCCTCCCTCAGACCTCCGCTCTGCCGCAGACCCTCTGCCTCTCAGCCCTTTCCAAGGTAGATGTTCTTTCCCCCGGTGGTCCTGACCTTTTATTGACAGCCAGCTCTCTTCCCTCAGAAGGTTCTAGGTGAGGATGTGCTCCTGCCTGCCCCGGATCCTGCCCGGAATAATGGCCGGATTTGCTGTTCCCACAAGCCCTGTCCCGGCTCTGGCACTCCTCGCTCCCGGCCTGTTTGGTTGAAGGAGCTTTCTGCGCCGCTGATCCGTGGTGTCAGAAAGACAAGCCCGCTGGGGGGGCAGACCCCGCAGAGCTGGGCCGGGAGGAAGGGAGAGCGAGGCAGTTGGAAGGAGCTGCCAGAAACCTTTGAGTCAGCCCCGCTGCAGCCAGAGGACTCGCTTCCTTCTCCCCGGGCAAAGTTAGTCGCCTCCATCCCCCCTGGCCTGCGGGGGACTGTGGGAGAACAGCACTGGGCTGCAGCTTCTTCGCTGGCCTGGGGGCGGCGTGCAGTTTGTCTGTCTGTCCCATCCCACCTGCTCATCCGTGATGGTCCCAAACAGGTCCTGGGCCCTGTGTAGCCCCCATGCCAGGATGCAGCCTTGCCGTGGGGTCCCCGTGTCATCTGTGCCAGGTTTTCCCACCCTAGCCCTTCACGGTGCCTACTCTTAGCCCCGTTTCTCAACGAGCTGGTGAGACAAACCGTCCTCCTTTGCAGGCAAACTCCTCTGTGTCATGATCTGCCGCTCCTGAGGGATGGCAGTGGCCTCTCCGAGCAGCCTCGGATGCTTCGGGTATAGTAGACCACCCCATTGCCAGGCACGGAGCGCTTCCTGACCCACAGCTCTCCCGCAGACCCGGCTCCCCGCCGGCCCCTCGGAGGCCGGGCTCCAGCCCTGCAGTGAGGAGGGGTCTTCCCCAACGCAGCCCCCCCGGGGCTCGGCTCTCCTGGCGCCCGTGACCGGCGGAGGGCCAGGCCAGCGGCACAGAGCCCAGCGGTGGGTCCCTGCCCCACCGAGGGGCACGCTTGCCCCCTGCCGTGTCCCGGGCACCGTCTCTCGGAGCAGGCTCTGGGGCAGAGCCCTGAGGGCTGGAAATGGCACCTGAGGTTCTCGGCCAAGAACTGCCCTGCGCAGCCCCAGCCCCGTGTCGCTGCCCCTCGGCAGGGTCTCGGAGCCCCCGGGAGAGCTTCTCTTGTACGTCCGTGTTCCCAGGAGGGCCGGGGCAGGAATCCTCTTGTGCCTGAGCAGCGAAACACACCAAGGGCTGCGCTGCCATCGCGGCGAGCGCGGGGTAAGGCTTTGAGCCCTCCTGTGCTGCCGGGCAGGGCTGAAGCGTGTGTCACGGCTACCCCTAGTCCTGCTCCGTCAGCGCTGGTGGTGCCTTCTGCCGTGCTGGACCAGCTCCCAGCCCCCAACAGGTTTTGGCCCCCGAGAGCGATGCAGAGGGAACGCTGGTGGCAGCTGGAGTCTCCTGTTGTGGTCCCTCCCCACAGGGCTGCGGCGCTGCTGCTTTCCTCCGTTTCCCAACTGTGAACGGCTGTTTTCGGAAAAGTGCCCGCCGGCTTGTCCCCAGACTGTCACCGCGGGGAGGGACGGGGCCCATCTCTGCTCCCACCCCTGTGGGTGCCTCTGTCTCGGGGTTGCCCGGGGCTCGTGGCCCTTCGTGGGGGTGTTTAGCTCCGGGTTGTATTTGCTGTTGAGGGGCAGGGAGCACTCCTGGCTCCACAGACTGACGCCCCGTCCAGCTTTCCCGGGGGGTCTCCGCTGCCCCTCACGCGCCGTAGCAGCTCCCGGGGCAGAGGGAGGGCTGTGTCTGGTGGTGTTAGTCTGGTGCCGCCGTTCCTTCGCAGACGGGTTGAAATGTTGGGGAAGAGGCTGTCACCGCGGCCGGCTCGCTCCCGCAGCCCTCTCTGCGGGGGGAGGCTGTTGGCTGCCGCTCGCCCACGGGCGGCGGAGGAGCGGCGGGCAGGACGGCGGCTGCGCTTTGCTCTTCGTCCCTCCCCGGCGGTTGGCGACAGGGGCTCAAGGTTGGGGTGAGGCTTGTGAGCTCCCCAGAAGCTGCAGCACCGCGTGTCCTCCCTGTGTGTGCCGGGCTCATCCCGGCCGCGGTGGGGATGGGGGCCGGGGCTCCCTGCGGGTCTCTGTGGGCACCGGAGCAGGTACGGGCAGGCAGGTTTGGGGTGAGGCAGGGG
>JAHREF010049259.1:0-16555 GCA_033628625.1 Charadrius hiaticula | reverse complement strand
GGGGAACTGTGAGCCTCAGCTCACAGAAACGGTGCACAGAGGTGCTTTTTTGCCCCCCCTCCCCACCATTTACCCCCCCAAATACGCCTTTGGCACTGTGGAACCAGGACAGGCAGAGATGCGGCTCTCTCCATCGCGTCCCTCCGGGTCATGCGGCTGAAAACCAGGTGAGATGTGCCCAAAAGGGGACGCGGGGCGGGCGCGAAGGAGGTTGTAAGGAGGAAAAGACGGTCAGCATCACTCCGAGCTGCGGCTGCTGCATCCCCACGGATTTTAATTCAATGTCCCTGAGGAGGGGAGAGGCGGCACACCGCTGAGGAGGGGGTTTAGCTGTACAACACCAGCGAGACGTCTCGGCCGGTCCTCCTGCAGCCCACTGAGACGGTAAGAGCTCGTTACTGCCAGCGCTTTATTAGCTGGAGCGTCAGAGGGCCGTAGGAAGGCTCCAAAGCTCCAGCGCGGGGAGGTGGTTGGTCTCCCGGGGCTTTGCCAACCGCCCCCGGAGGAGCCGCGGTAGCAGAAGGGGTGGCCAAGCCCCGTTCCTGCGGTGTCAGCAGTCTCTTGAGTTGATTTTTGGGTTGTTTGGGGTTCTTTTTCCCCCTTCTCCTCTCTCCCCGCTCTCCTGCATCCATCCCCGTCCCCCAGCCAGGGGCCCAGCTGAACTGTGTAAGCGGGTGCATAACGTTCCCCCCATCCTCCGGCCCCATCTCGTGCAGATTTTTCCGCTCCAGCAGCAGCACGAAACGCAGCCGATGCACGAGGAGCCCGGTGCACTCGCGGCACAGGCGCCACCGAGGGTCTTCTTGAGCCCGTGTGAGGCCGGGGGGACAGTCGCAGCGAGGACCGGCTCCTCCACGGCTGTTGGTCCCTGATGTTGGGTTGTTCTTCCCCAATATTGGTTTGTTGGTCCCCAATATCGGTTTGTTGGTCCCTCATGTTGGGTTGTTCTTCCCCAATGTTGGGTTTTCGTTCCCCAGTGTTGGGTTGTTGTTCCCCGATGTTGGGTTGTTGTTCCCCGATGTCGGGTTGTTCTTCCCCGATGTTGGGTTCTTGTTCCCAGGCTGAGCTTTAGCCCCCCCCCCCCTTTAAAATTGGGGTTTTGCAACCTGCAGAGCCATGGATGAAGAATCCTGGTGGAAGCTGAGGTGCTGATAGCTGTCCTGAAGGAACATCCCACCAAAGGCCGCCCGTCTGTAGATGGCAGCGGAGGGAGGGAAGCCGCTGCCGAGGCGCCGCGTCCCTCGGGAGGCTGCCGCCGGCTGAGGTGTACCAGAAGGAGCACTTGGACGTTAAGGAGCCGAGACGCGCTTTCCAGGCAGTGTGGGTTCACGCTAAGTTGGAGCGGCACGAAATGAGGGCCCTCTGTCACCCTCTCACTGGACTCGAGCCACCGCGGCCTCACACATCCATTCGAAAGGCAACGCGGGGCTGTTCCTTCTCCCGAAGGTGTGAGGAGGCCCTTTCGCCACTCCTGAGGCAGCCGAAATTTCATCCAAAGTGGAGATATATGATGCTGAAGTTGTGGCCGCGGCCGATGAGCATCACTGAGGTTCGCACCCGCGCTGTGTTTGAAGCCCCAGCCGTCTTCAGCGAGATCCCCCTGCCACGTCCTTGCTCTGGTCCTGCAGCCCCCACAAGCGCTTTGGGTATTCCTAGTTGAGGTCTTCCTTCTCCTGCGTCTGGTCCTGCCCCCGTGCTGTTGCGCAAAGCCTCAGCGGTGTCTCCGAGCCGGCACCGAGGGGTTTGCTTAGAGCTTCTCAGAGGTGTCTCTTGGGGACCTCTGAGGTCTTCTCGAAGGCGCGATGGGGTCAGTCTTCAGAGGGCTCCGTCAGCTGCCTCCAGTGAGAGCAGAAGCTTCGCGGAGCCGAGAGGGAGGGAGGGAGGAGCTGGTGCCGGTCACACGCGGGCGGAAGATGAGGTGGTGAAGGGACACCAAAGCGGAGCAGCTTTCCACGCAGCAGGTCGTGGCACCATGGAGCTCATTAGTCAAATCCATTAAACTCAACCCAAAGCGCTGTACGGGAGCTTGCAGCCCAGCGGGCTGTTGGTGCGGGTTCCTGCTGCCACGCGTTCTGCCGCCGAACCCACCCAAGATGGGGTGGTGGTGGGGACACAGTGCTGAAGACACCTCATGGCCACGTACCCGCTGCAAACCCGCCCGGGCTGGAGCGCGGGAGAGCCGAACCCCCGTTGGGGCCGCTGGAACCCCGGTGCGATGCCAACGCTGTGCGGTGCCACCACGCGTGTGGCTCTGCTGGGGTTCGTGTCCAACGGGATGGGGCAGAAACCCCACACATCTTCTGGGCTGGTGGAGATAATGGGAGGGATGTAAAGAGCAACACCTGGTAACGGCTGGATGTATAGGCAGGAGGGTTAAGCCTCCACCTCCCGTGACGCTCGCCCTCGTGGCTAGCAGGAATTGAAGGGGTTTTTTGGGTTGTGGTGAGATAAGGGCTCTGCCTGGGAGGGAGAAGAGCTCTTCGGGAGAGCTGAGAGGTCAGTCCCGGCCCCGAGAGGGATGCTATAAGGCAGCAACTGTGCGGCGGCTGGGTGGGATGGGGTTGAGCTGGCGGTGTGCTGCAGCTCATTAGCCCTGACGAGGCGGGCTCAGCCCTCCGCTTCCAGTTCCCTCCTTACTCCAGCAAAGCCTTTCCCGGGGGGGAGCGGCAGTGGTGGTGGAGATTCGCACGCGATTGTACTTTTCTCTTTTTCCAGCAGATTTAGATGGTTTTAAAATGTGATGGACCATCAGTGATTAAAGGATGATGTTATCTTCCAAACAAACTTCTGCTAACGAAAAATAAAAATCCTCAGGATAAGTTTAAGCAGCCGCAGAATACAACTAGTTTAACAAAAATGAATGATTTTAAGGGAAATTTGAAGTCTCGCAGTGTGGAGACCCACCGCCTCCGAGTTCTCCCGTTGCGCCTCCCCAAGACCCCTCCAACACTCCCCCGCCGGGTTACGCGGATGTTTTCTGCCTTTCCCGGGAGAGGACAGAGCCCGCTTGAGCCCGACAGAGCGAAGAACGATGTCACTCTACGGCACAGAGAAACCGATTCCTATTTTAAAGTTTCTCCTGAAAACAAAGGCTGAAGCCGTGCCGAGGGGAAGCAGCAGGTCGCGCGTCGTCGTTGGCGTCGCCGGTGTGTCCTCTGCGTTCTGTGGAGCGTGGGGGGAGAGGTGGGCGGCCGAAGGAGGGGCCACGAAAGCCGCGTTTCAATGCATCCATCGCACGAGGAAAGCCACCGCCGCCGCCGGGACGAACGCACGCCAGCGGCCACGGCGCGCAGCGGGACGCTGAACTCCAGTACAAGTTTGTGTAGATTAATTAACGCGGGTCACGCAGTGAAAATAACCACGTTATGGCAGGGCGGGTGGGAACTAGGTGGTCTTTGAGGTCCCTTCCCACCGAAACCATTCTGTATGGTCAGTGTGACCTTAGACTTCGGGCACTCGTCCCCCGGGCCGGGCTGTCCCCGCTCGCCCCGCCAGGCTGCCGCCGCCACCGCGGCTCGCGGAGGGGAAAGCGGAGCTGACATAAACCGCAGGCAGAGCGCCGATTGTTTTGGGTTGGGTTGTGACCTTTAACGAAGATTCCTCCCCGTAATTACTAACACATGCCGGGGAAGCGCTGCTGTCACACGGCGGGTTCCTCTACGGGCAAAGCCAAGAGGGGGAGAACCGGCGGCACCGAGCGGCGCTCCGCACTTGCACCACCGCCCCGGCAGCCGGGAAAAACCAGCGTTGGCTCCTAAAGCCGAGTAGGTGGGAAAACTCACCGGCCACACACACAGCGGTACGGTGTGACGCGGCCGTCCTCCCCCCGAGCCGACACGGGAGTGTTTCCCACCACGCCGGCGCGCTCCGCTCCTTGCCGACGCTGCGCCGTGCGTTTCTATGAGGAGGGGGGCTTAATTTGTGTACAAAACTGCAAATTGCGCATTGCCGGCCCCTGCCACCCGCGGGGCAGCGGGACGGGCTGTGAAGGCAGCCCCCGCGGGAACGAACCATTGCGGACTGTTTGTGTCGGTTTAATTAACCAAACCGCTCTCGGTCGGGCTCTAATAAGAGCGTGAGTAGTCCAGGGTAACGCAGGTCTCCCCAGGAGCGTTTCAGGTGGGTGAGAGTCCCCTCTCCCCCCCGGACGGGGGCTGAAGCGCGGTGGGGGGCGGTTGGCCGCACACGAGACGGAGCGCCGCAAAACCACTTCCGAATGGAAAAGCGAGTAGAGCTCCGCATCACAGAGCGCTGCCTCGAGAGGGACGTCTGGGGAAACGTTGAGAGAAATACTTCAAGGAGGCAGCAGGAAAAAATGTTTACAAAAGGAACATTAATTACGCCTCCCTGAGGTTAAAGCAATGTTGGCACTAAGCGTAGTTAATGAGCGTTTCGTAGCATCGCCCCGTAAGCAACTTAAACCCTCTGCGGAAATACTTGCCCGCGCAGCTGCTACAGGGATGTCATAAGACGACTTGAGAAAGACCTTTCAAAAAAGGTTCTTGTGTTAAAAGAAACCAACCAAACCCTCCCCGCTCCCCCCGAGTTCGCAGCCTAAGCCGTGTGCGAGCTCAGGGAGGGGGAACAAAGACCTCCGAGTTTCGGCCCCTTCGCTCCCCGGTCGGTTCCAGAGCTCTCCGCCGGCCCAGGGACGTGCTGCAGCCGTCCCTGCCGGGCACTGCCTGAACAGAGAGGGCTGCAGGGGCCGTTTCAGCTGCTCAGAGCCCTGAGCAGACTTTGGAAAGGGGGCAAAAATAATTAAAAAAAAAAAAGGTTGTTTGATTGAGCTGTGCAGCATTTGCGTACGAAGCGATGCAAACAGCAGAGGACGATGGCACAGGCAGAGCAAAACTCCCTCTCCACAAAGGGCACCGAAGAGAAACAACAGAGCAGAAAACAAACACGATTTTTGTTTTTGGTGTAGCCGAGAGCAATAAAACAAACTGTTCCATCGTCCCCGAAGTGTCACTGATACCTAAACGGTGCCAAGCCACACGTACGTGTTTACAAAGCGGGGTCTGAACACCGGGACGCCCCCCAGGGCGGCCGGTTGCGGGGAACCCCAGCAGAGCACGCGCGCTGCGGCGTTTCCAGCCTTCCTGCTGCAGAGCTGCTGCCCTCCGCGGCGCGCGGGAGAAGCGGTGGGAACGGCGCCCTTCCCCGCACACGCGATGCCGGCGTGCCACGCTACAGCACGGAGGCGGCGCTCCTTTTCTCCTCCCGGAATTTTTTTCAGCCTTTTAAAAGTTCGCATTCGGATCCTTTAAGCCCCGTCTGCAATTTGAAAGGAGATTTTAATGTCCTGTGTCATACGGGGGGCAACTGAAGCTGTGGTACACACAGTCACGTTAAAGAAAGCACTGCAAAGGAGCAGACGCCGGAGCTTGGACCTCCTGTGTCCGTGTTGTCCCCGCAGCTCTCTGGGCCGCTTCTCCCCCCGCTCTCGGTGCTGCCTCGGGCTCCGCTTTACACCCCTGTGCCCGGTGAGTCCCACAGCCCCCGGCCTTCCTTTGACCTGTTTCTCTCTTCGCTGGCTCCCGCGCAGCCGGGGGTCCCCTCCTGCAGGGGCAGGGGGACATCTTTCCTTTCGGAGACCACCTTCTGCCAAACTTCAGGTCTGGCCTCTCACACCCGGAAAGGTCAGAAATTCACCGATATGGGGACTGGGTTTTGACCGGGCATAACATTTCCTTTTATTGTCGCCTCGCTCCTGAGGACAGCCGAGTCTTTGCCAGGTTTCCACACCCTCCCAGAAGGGTCAGGCCCCAGTCGCGAGAGCTCTCAGCCAACACCATCCATGTCCAGTGTACTTTAGCCAAAACCAGGATCTTAGAATTGGGGATGTCATACAACAGCAACGTCGGGCAACAGCTACACACGCGAGCAACAAGCAAGCGCCAAACCTCCGCCGCTAAAGGGACCGAACATCTCAGTTCCTTACTGATGAGTTCAACCCCGGTTTAATCCCCAAATAAACATGATTCTTCTGCAGGCAACGGTGAGAGCGGTGGCCTTTTGCGCACACCTTCCCCACAGGAGCGGCAGACAGGCCGTGGCTCTGCGGGGTTTAACGGAGGCACTCGGCTATAAAGGGGACGGCAGACAACTCACCGTCGCAGGAGGTTCTGTGGTCAGCGCAGCAGAAGCGTTTATGTACCTGAGTAACGGCAGCCCACGCCTGCTCGC
Source organism: Charadrius hiaticula (assembly GCA_033628625.1). Classification (NCBI taxonomy): domain Eukaryota; kingdom Metazoa; phylum Chordata; class Aves; order Charadriiformes; family Charadriidae; genus Charadrius; species Charadrius hiaticula. The sequence continues at coordinate 10,369 of JAHREF010049259.1, read as the reverse complement.
CCGCATCCCGCCACACCTATTCTTCATTATTTGTCCCAGAAAAATTGTGCCCAAGAACGAGGGAAACATTTTGTGCTGCCAGCCACCACTACAGTATTATTCTCTTTAATCAAGGTCAGAGTAGTTCATAATAGCACAGCTTATACAAAAATACGGCATCATATAAAAGAACCTTTTTAACCTCAAAAACTCTTAGAAGGCATCGATGGGGCACTCGGAGCACAGCTGCGCTGCACATCTCAAATCAAGGGGATGGTGCGTTTTGTTAGTGTTAGGAGGAAAAAAAAAAAACCCGACTGAGACTCATTGAAGATCTCCGGACCTTCTTCATACCTGCAGATAAAAAAATGTCTCGGTCTGAATTAACGCCTGGCTGAATCCCAGAAACCTGTAGTGTCGCCAGTATTTTCACAGTCCTTTTTATTAAAAGCAGATTTCCACAGAAATTTAATGAAATACAAAAAATGTAATTGAAATGTAAAGGAACAGTTCCCCAAACCCAGCACATGACAGCATCCAAAACCAAATTAACATAAAGGCTACGGATTGTGATCATCGTCAATCCCAGCAATATCCTCAAATTCTCGTTGTGGAACACTACTCTGCTTTATTTGATAATTAAAGCAACCCATTAAATATTTAAGTCCCTGCTTTTCTTATTTGGCAAACCCATCAAAGCTATGTCAAATTCACCAAGTTATGAACAATGGCCACATACTCTTAGATTACCGCACTACGTCCACCTGTAGGAGCCAGCTGGAGCGACACAAAGGCTACGGTCCTCTCAAAACGTTCTCAAGAAACCACGTTACTCTAACACGTGAGGAAAGCCCAAGAGGACAGATCTCTTCCAAGCAACACCTCGAGACGTGTCTCAAAGTGTATTCACCTGGTGGACTCGTGTGCTGAAATACAGCGGGTTCCTCTGCCACCTTCTGGAGAGCAGCTGCGTTGGGAAAGCGTCTGTAAGGTGCCGCGAAGAAAGGAGTCCTTTCCGGGCCCCGAGCCTCGGGTTACACGGGAAATGAAAGGGACTCCTCAGTCTTTAGCATCTCCCACTCCATCGGCGTTAATGGCAAACATTGCTTCCGCCTCAGGAAGGCAAGGAGAGTCGTAGATTTTACATATTCTGGTTTCACCTCGGCCTTTTCGCAGGTACAGTCTAAGAGGGAGAAGGAAACAAACCAGGTCAGGGTGTCCAGCCTACGTTCTGTAAGTCGTTACCATAATCATTAAAACATTACGTTAGTACACGAACACAGCGCACCGCGGAGCTGTAAGAACTTCTGAAAACATTGCGTTGATTTTACCGCTGATTAACGAGTGCTCAGCGTGGGATTCATTTGTTGAGAAGCGGGCTGGACCCGCCATTGACAGACTATGTAGAAACTCAGAATACAATAGCACTGAGCTAGTTTCCTAAAATCTTCCAAAACAAGGCTAACAGAAGACGGTAACCTGTTCTCTCACCTCGTGGTGGAAGCATGTGCTATGATATTTCCTCCAATCGGTTTTTTGGGATCTGCAGCGAACATGGCGGCTCCATCTACTTGTGCTACCACTTGGTTGGTGATCACAACCGCCACACCAAACTGTAAGGAGAAAAGCAACACACCAAAATGCATTTATTTACCACAATCTGAACAAAGGAATTAACAAAGAGAAAGAAAAAGAGAGCCATACAAGCACTTCTGCTGTCCTCTCTGCCGTCCCCAACCACTCTATCGCGCCTCTCTCACCAAAATGGAGGCAGGCACTGAGCGGGCAGAGAGCCGTTTGTACGAAATTGCTCAGAGAAAGAAAACCGATCACCAGAGAATAAAGCAAGGTTCAGAGTTTACCTCATCTGCAAGCCGAAGAAGCATACGCAGAAATCTGGCCAGATGCATCTGTCTCGCTGACAGCTCACCTCGCCCCGAGTAATCTGTCCGATAAAGGGCTGTGGCACTGTCCACTATCAGCAGCGCGTATCTGGAGAAGACAAGCACAAGGTTCTCATCAGCCTTTCCAGGCAGGAATATCGCCTCCGCTGCAGCGTGGCAGTGCCCCGCGAGCTGTAAGGCTGCACGCAGACGTGGATGTAAGCTCCTCTCCACCTGCCAGTTGGCAGAATTACTGTTTTTAACAACACTGACTTGATGTGTAATGTTCAGACTCCCAACCACGCAATAAACCCCAGTAAACCCATAGAAAGTTGCCGCATGATTTATTGTACTCTTATAAACTAGCACAGAATTTGTTTTCTGTGGACAGGTTTCCGTACACGTCATACCACCACCTCCTTCCCTCTAAAGGGGCCCGTAAATCTTAGTTTCAAACTCAAGCTGTCTGCACAGGTTTCTTCAGCGCTTGGCATGCTCTAGATCAACACTCTACTTCTGAAAGCAATTAGAAACTGATCTTTAAGAGCGTTTCTCAGGCTGACACTTGTTCTTTGTAAAGTAACATCAGCTGTCACAGTTCAGGTCAGTCGCTGCCGCCCAGCATTTCAGCAGCAGGAGGTACGAACTGCCGCCTGGCTCCTCATCCACCAGGCTTATTATCGGGACACGCCGAAGCACCATCCAGTTTGAGAACAGCAAAACCTAACGGAGCTAAGCCCTGAAAGCAAGCAAGCACATTTCCAAAGGGTTAACTTTTGAAGTAAGCATCTACTTTGGCACCTGCCGATTTCGTAATCTATGCTTCACTTGCATTTGCTCGTCAGCTACAGGTGGCTCTGTGACATGAACATGTATCAGCACAAACCCCACTGCACCTACATCAGCCTCATTACCGTGATTCGGCCATCATGGCGGACGCCTGATACAGGAGCTGCGTCTGGTGGTCTGTGTTAAAGCCTCGAGCGTACGCCACGTTATCGAGGACATCGCTGCCAGACAAGCCGTACCTGGAGAATTCAGTGAAGGAAGAAATCAAAATCTTAAAGTGACAACTTCATCATTAGGGGTTACCTAGCAGCTTCACCTAAAGACTGGAATAGAAGTTCACATTCCTGGGAGAGCCTTGGAGATAAGAACAGGCTGCAAAAAAATGCAACCCAACTTGGTGATGAAAAGAGAACAGAATGATCGGAACCAATTTTAAAGAATATTTTCCTACCTAGGAACAATAGTAAAGTGCAACACCAAACACTTTCCTCAAAATAAAACCACAAGCAAGGAAAGCACCCGTTCCGGAGCAGAATATTCTGAAAGCAGGATATTGCTAATAAAAAACAGCGAGAAACAGCCTTCCACCTGCAATACCTCTGTCTGTATTTTACTACCAAAATAAAAAAGGTATTTACATTCAATGTCTTGTATTTCAATGATTTATATGGCACTTTGAGAAATCCCTTGGAATTTGATGAACTGTAATATTTTTCCAATGAGCGAGAATGTATGTGATTTGCTCTCATTTTTCATTTCCCGCTACAGCACGTCTCACAGAACCCCAGGCTCTCTGGAGTTGGAAGGGACCTCTGGAGTTGGAAGGGACCTCTGGAGTTGGAAGGGACCTCTGGAGTTGGAAGGGACCTCTGGGGATCACCCAGTCCGCCCCCGCTGCTCAGAGCGGGATCAGCTGCAGCAGGTTGCTCAGGACTGTGTCCAGGCGGGTTTTGAACATCTTCGAGGACAGAGTCTCCACAACCCCTCCGGGGAACCCGTTCTAAGGTTTGGCCATACCGACACTAAACCCCTTTCTTGCTACCTTTTGCGTACCTGTCCTGCTGTCAGCTGTGAGAGAGTTAATTCTCTTCTAGCAGCTGCTGTGTTTTGGATTTTGTATGGGAATAATGCTGATAACACCCATCGCTGTAGCTGTTGCTAAGCAATGTTTACATTAGTCAAGGACTTTTTCACGTTCCCACAGAAGCCGAGAGGGAGCAGAGACAGGAGAAGGCGGCCAGAGGAATATTCCATACCATAGACATCATGCTCAGTGTATAAGGGATGAACCAGTGTATGGCTCAGCATAGGAAGGGATGGACCTGACTGGAAGAAGCACTCTCTGCGTACAGCCACGCACAGATACCCTCTTACAGAGGTACCTATGACCACTGCAAACATCATTTCACTTTCCCATCAGCGCCCAAGAGGTGCTTGTTGCCAAATATCCACTGGTGACAGGCAACAGGGGAGCAGTCCTCCTTCTTGCTGCAGGAGAAACCAGCAGGGTTAGATCAAATCATCTTCAAAGAGAGCTGACGGGGTTTAGTTGGAATTGTCCGCAGCTGATTAGGAAGCGCACATTCCCTTCCAGTAGCAAACAAGTGAGGGAAATTACTGCCTGCAGAGGGACAATTACACAATAGCTGTGGGGAAAGAGTAGCAGCAGAGAGAGAAGGGGAGAATAGTAATACCAGATGTTTCCACAGAGAACATCTGTCAAATTAACCTCCAGGACCCATGTACAATGTTGTCCAAAGATTATTTTTTTTTTTTTACTTTCAGTAACAAACTATCCAAATCCAGTCCTGACCCAGATCTCCAGCTTACCATTTTTCAATAACTTGCCCGTACTTCACTCATTTAGGATGGCATGTCGATTAGCTCATCTCCCTCTATTAGGAAAACGAAGCACCTCTTGTGGGCTAGCATGTCATATCAGTTTGGTATTAAATCTTATTTGATTTTTTTCTACCTACAGTCATGGAAAGGCCCATAAATACTGGCCTTACCTCATAAGTCTGAGGTGCTACTAAAAAGCAGCAGTCCTGCCCTTTCATCCTCCCCGTTTCCAGCTGCTCCCCTCCTTCGCTCCAGCACCAGCAGTTCATGCTGCCCTGCAGCGAACCACGTGAACCACCGCTCTGCTGCAGCCCACAGCCCCACAGCCACTAATGCCAACACCGTGGGGCAAAAGGGACGGCAGGACCGCCTGCAGTGGCACACAATCAACCCTCATTAAACCGAATTAAAACTCAAGCTTCTGGCCCATACAGACCGCTAGCTGTGCGGCAAGATACTACAAAGCAGACGTACTGTGGAGTCAGCATAAGGGTTTGCCTAACAGGTCACATGGGGCTTGGCAAAAAAAATAACTCCATGAAAAAAAATAGATGCTATGTAATAACAAAGGGTAAAAACAAAGAAACTTTAGAGAAAATATCTATTATGACAGGCCAGGCCTTGAAGTGTACTTGAAGGCTGCTTGAAGGAAACACAGTCACTTGACAGTTAAGTCTTGCTTCTGCAAATGCACGGCAAAAAAAAAGGACGGTTGCTTTTTAAGCTAGAAAATTTGTAGAAAAGTTTTAAAAGTGTTTTTTATAAAACCCTACGCGTGCAGCCGGAAAAACTATGAACCTAAATCAGACTAGCAAAAGCGCAGTAGAAAACAGGCCAACTGATTTTCTCTGTGGAGAACAGCTGAGCCTCTGTATTCAAATCAGCCCAGCCTTGCTGCGCGATTCTGGCTTGCAGCTTAGAAACAATCAATGTTTGTCACCCGATTACTTGCAGAAGAAAGCGCACAGCTTACTGACATGAATCAGTACCCCGGTGGAATTATTTTTTAAAGCTCTCATATCACTGAAATTGCTCATCTGAAACTTAGGCCCAAATTCCAATCTGAATAATTGCATTCTGCATCCTCAAAATTCCTCTCCTACTTCAGTCAGGTGTGATGTGCCTCACATCCCTTCCCAAAGTGTTGGGCTTCTTTTCTGTTCAAGCTGACACAATTTCAGCAAATGATAAACACTGCAAGGTAAATAAGTACTTCAACCCAAGTTCACTGAAGTTGCATATATACCTTGATATTTAATCGAAACAACAACCATGGAAAATTAAGCCCCACAGAAGCAGTTTTAATTTTGAGAAAGCCTAAAGAATCACAAGACCAGAGCAGCTCCTTTTTCTAATGTACAGAACCAGTACTTCAGGCTTTTAAGTCTAACCAGAATCTCTGTGTAGACAGCCGAATTTTTATGTGGGTAATTAAGTTTTATTTTCCAATGGGTATAAAAACACATGCCAGAACATTCTGAGGCAGAGGCAGGAGATGAGAGAACAGCTTTTCAACTGGTCAGTGGATGGTCTCATATTTCCTAACAAAAGCTTTCTGGTTGCTGTAGTGATAACATTTTTACAAAAGAAACTTTGTTTCAAGGTAATGCTATGGGCGGAATTTAAGAAAAAACATTGAATGCATTTCACTAACAGTAAAACTGAATTTGAAAGAGAAACCAGGAAGAAATGAAGACAACATATTCCCGGGGACAATGATGTTAGCTACTGTTACAGCCAATGAAGCTGTCTAACATGCCTGTAGGTAGGCAGACAACTACAAAACAGAAGGGGGTTGGTTTGGTTATTTTTTTTTTAGGGGCAGTTCTTACTGCAGCAGCCCCACGAATTCAAGGAGACAGGCTGATTTACACAGGGATCCTTATTAAGTAACTAAATTATCCCATGAGTAAAGGTACTCCTTTCTTCAACTAATGCCGGTTTACTTCTCGCCCTAAGTACAGACCTTTCAGCCACAGCAAGAAGACGTTCTGGACGAAAGGTCCCTTCTGTGTCAATGTACATAGCTTTTCCTTCTCCACCCCCTCGGTCAATGGGAAGCTAAAGGAAAGCAAATGAGTTAACATGAAATAAAGTATCAACAAATAGTCCAGTTACTGTCTTATGCCCTCAACTGATATCATACAATAAATAACATACCAAGCTATTGTGATTAAAGTCACATTTATCTGGGAAAAGTGAGAAGAAAGACTCCCGCTTTCAATCTCTGATGCCTGCACAGGAGGACAGGTGCTTAACTTGGCGCTGGTAAGGTTAGGTGCATAAGGGTATTAACTAAATGATCAAATTAAGCCCAAAGTCTCTGAAATAGCAACCTCTAGGAAACAATAAACACTACTATTTCTTTAAGCTAAGATTAGAAAAAATGTTCCTACGAACTGATCTACTATTTGACAGCAAGAGCCAGCTGAAGGCTTTCGCAAAGGTAAAGGGAAGTAAGGTCAGGATACATTAGGAAAAAAAAGCAGCTAGTCAAGGGAACTCACTGAACCCAACACTGTTTTTTCTCTTTTCAACACTCTTGGTGATAAGAAAGGTTCTCTGCAGTCTAGAGCACCTGAAGAGAGATCAAATGCTTCTCTGCATTTAAGACCTAGAATTATGCCACAAGGCTAACGTCTTACATTTTGTTGTCAGGATACTGACGAGGGGGAAAAAAGAAAAGCTACAGAACGTGTGAAACAGGTAAAAAGCATCACAAACATAATTGCTGCTAACATCATCCTAGGGGCAGATTAAGCATGAAACAAAAGATCCTAGAAAGCTGACAGTACAGCCACAGGTGCCGCAAATACTCACATTCTGTGCAGCTGTTTACATGCATCACATTTGTATTGGTTGAGAAAAGTGCACAAAGTAGCAAATATCCAAAAGCTCTGTTCTCTGAATACTTGATTTTAGTGAAGTAGACTACTCACTTGACAGGTTACTGCCAGGGTATGACACAACTGTGTTTTTCCAGTACGAAACTCCCCGAATAACTCTGTTATGGACCCCGTTTCTATTCCTCCTAAAGGGAAAATAACAATAATAAAATAATTTTTAAAACGTCACATAATTCAAACAAAGACCAGGTATAAAGTATTATGTTTTCAGAGAGTCAGTTAAACGCTTACTTTGGTTAGAAGTTTCAAAACTCTAATTGGAAAGCCTGATTTTCATACTGAGGTTTGTTCATGTTGCAGGTAAGAAGTTTAGAAAAGTGTATTTTTGAAAGTGCTGAAAAGTGGAAACAACTTGTTTTGATTTTTTGATCACAAGTAGGAATGGGGAGATGATACCTGGTTTTGTTTTCTTGAAATAGGTCATAGACTAGAATAACCTAGAAATGTCCAAAATGAACAGTTCTGGGTATTACATCATGACTAAAAGGTTTTAAAACTATTTCTACAGCTTTTACAAGAAAATCAATTGTGATACAAGAGAGCAGAACTTTTTTGTTCAACCACAACTTGTGTCTTATGTGTTTTGTGCAGTGATCATGTTCACAGAAGAAAAAGCAGATGATGAAGGCTAATCAATACAGAGAAATAAAATTATTACCTTGAAGAAGTTTATCAAGTTCTTTGGACCCAGTGGTGATCTGGATGATCTCTGACCTTCGCTGGTGGAATTCCGTTGCTGTGGTGAAACCCATCGGAACCAGCTTAGCTGCTTCAGCCTGAAGAAAACCAAACTAAGCAGTGCAAGGAGCATTCATCCCACTCGTTTGCCCCCTCTAGTAATTAATACTGTCATTTTCTATTTTGTGAAATGGAGGAGCACCTATATAATTTGATGCATAGATTTTATAGACCATGTATCAGTTGGTATCTCTGAACAGAACTGAAATTCTGCTCAAAGAAAAAGCTTCAGCCATTTTGCGTATTTTATGGAAATCTTCCCCTCCTCATCCCCCCCACCTTTTAGTTCAGTTCTGTCCCTGTGAAACTGGAAATACTCAGGATGGGCATACAGCCTATCAGGAATGCCGTCTTCCTAACAGTGAATAAATGTGCAAAGTAAGAAAAGTATTGGAGTTAAACGTTTTGATAAATGAGAACCAGTTTGGCAGAAACTCCACATTCTGAACGAGAAGATGCTGTCAGATTACAACTCAGGCTTCACTCCCAGTCCCCAAAAGTACACCCCAGGTCTCAGGGTGAATACCTGTCTGAGGTACACAATTAACGTGCCTAAGAAGAACATAACAAGAAGGGCTGTGCTGGGTCAGTCCAGTCGTTCATAACGGAGTATCCTCTGCCTCGAGAGCTGCCAGCAGTGGACGCTTAGGGGGAGCGTAACACACCAGGAACAAGGGACTGACCCTCCAGTAGCTCCTCTGGGCTCAGGGAGCAAGTCTCTTGATCTGAACGCTACCCCACAAACATTGCACTGAGTCCCTTTTTAAGCCAATTTATGCTACAGATGGCCACAATGTCTTGGGATAAGAAGTTCCATAACTTAATTACAACCTGTATGAAAAAGTACTTTCTTTGCTTCCAGCTTATCATAAGCCTTCTTATCATGAGAAATACCGAGCCAGAAGCAAGAGTCATATTCTCCATACCTTCCACGATTTTTATAGACGTTTCTAACAGACCCTCCCTTGTCACTTCTTGAAGCTGGGCCTAGTGGGTTTTGTCTCTTCTCACCAAAAGTCATGTCATATCTCTAATGACCTTTACTGCCTTTCTCAGCATATTATTAATGGAGACTTTCCAAAATCACCAGAACACTTTAAGCCAGTACAAATAAAGCTACTTGAGTATCTTGAGTTAAAGCTTTTCCATACACTCTTACCAAGATTTTGTCAGCTTTGGCTTCGCTGATGCCCTTAATATTTAGTAGCTCCTTCTTTGGTGCATAAGCAACAGCCTCAACGGTGTGAAATCCAGCTTCTTCTAATTTCTTCACATCATTTGCGTTTATACCACATTGCTGAAAGGCAGGGGAGAAACAAGGGCACACTAAGACACAAATACCTTAATCTAACTTCCACTAAATACTTTCTATTGCCTTAATCAGACCGGGATCAAACTCTGTTATTACAGGTCAGCTTATTGAAGGTTACCTCCCTATTCACTTATACACAAAGAACCACAAAAAACAGTATTCTTTTACCAGTGTAACGTTTGTATAAGCTAATAACTACATAGATGGCATACAACAGGCAGAAGATATTTCCCTCTGTCTGGTTTAATAGATGCTGGAGGTGACCAACACAGGTTAGGAAAGGATATGCAGCAAGGCAACGTGACATAAAACGTAACTGTTAACACGTCAGGGGTTTTGTTTCGGTTTGGGTTTTTTTGACAGAACACGAGAAAGAATTTAGCAACACAATTTTCAGGTACAGCTTGTGTTTAAGGAAAAAGACTAACAGATTACTTGAAAGCTTACCCTAGAGCTACCTCCGTACCTACCTCTAACCTAGATATGAGCTGTGGTCCGAAGCTCTCTTCCTCTGCTGACGTATCTGCATTTACTTCGAGCTGCGCCTGCATAGCCATCGCACCAGGTGTTCGCTACAGCCCCACTGGAAGAAAAGCAAATTAACTCGATGATGCCACATACACCATTCAAACAACATATATGTGCAAACTGTTTCAAAATACATTAACAGATCATCCAAAGTAGTATACGATGGCCTTCTCCCCTCCCATATCTCTTAGCTCGTCGTATGCAGGTGCTGTAAGAAATACCTTTTGTGTGCTTTCTTATGTAGTATGAAACATTGAAAACAAAAAAAAAAAACCCAAACACTCTGTTACCTGGTAAGAAATAATAAGAGAGGCTTAACAGAGAGCTCCACAGTATTTAGGAGTACAATAGTCAACTTGCTATTCCCAGTATCTTATTTTAGCAAGGTTATG
>JAHREF010049258.1:16275-27092 GCA_033628625.1 Charadrius hiaticula | reverse complement strand
GTCCCCCTCCGCTACCTCTCGGGCTCTCTCCCTCGCTCCCACTGGCACTTTGGTCCTCCGCTTCCCCCAGCAGCTCGGGGCTGTCGCTGCTGTCCCACGGCCGCGAGCGCTCCTGCAGCTGGGACGGGCGGTGAGGGTCGGGGGTACCAGAGGGGACGGAGGGGGCTGGGGGCTCCACGGGGGACTCACCCGCTGGCGCAGGCCTTGCTGTTCCCGCAGCAGCTCCAGGAACCGGCTGCTCCACAGCAGCTTCTCGGCGCCCAGCTCAGTGCAGAGGAAGCGGACATCGGCCTCCAGCGCCTCCAGCCTCCCCAGCACGGCCTCGCTGGCATCACTGCGCCGCCGCCAGTCCACCACTGCCCTGGCACCACAGCTCAGCTCCCGCAACACCCGTCCCCTGCACCAGGGACACCCCCGCCTGCCCCCACCACCGCACCGGAGACCCACCTGCCTGCCCAGGCTCCAGCGCAGAAGCAGAGCCCCCATCCTCCTCCTCACTCCCTTCACTGCCACTTTCCAGCCTCAACTGCAGCGCCATGCCGAGCTGAAAGCCACCACGGACAGTGGGGACGGACCCATCCATGGGCAGCCGAGCCCGGACGGCCCCTGGCACCGACCCTGACTGGGGAACCCCACCGTGCCATGCCCGGGGGACCTACAGCCCCACTGGTGCTACGGGGACACCCAACAGACCGCGTCACCAGGCTCAGACGTGTCCCGGGGAACTCAGAGCTTCACAGCCCCTGTGGTGTGGGGGCACATTACCTCCTCGGTGGCCTGGAAGGCGCCGTCCCAGCAGCTCTTGTAGCAGATCAGCAGGTACTGGGGGAGAGGACGGCAGCCGCGCGGTGAGAGCGGTGGGCTCAAACCCACCCCGGGGAGCGCAGAGCCCGCAGCGATGTCCCCACGTCCCCAGAGCTCTCGGTGGGCAGAACCACAGAGTGCCTCATGCCAAGAGCCAACCCCTGAGGATGAGGGTCCCGATCCCCCAGCCGTGCTGCTGCATGAGGGGTGACACCCCCATCCCCCCATGGCACCACCAGGACAGGCGATGGAGCCCCGGCAGTGCCCCCACCCCGGGTCTGGGCACGATCCATGTTTGGGTCTGACACGAGTGCATGCAGGACCTTGGGGATGGCGCCCTGCGGTACCCACCCACGCCAGCCTCCAGAGCCACTGCAGCCCCCGGAGCGCCATCCCGGAGAGCGACAGGAGCCACCAGCACCCGGCACGCAGGAGCTGCCTCCACCTCGGTGCCCGTGGGCCACGCTGCCTGCCCATGGGGATCCTGCGGACCGGGAGACAGAGAGGTGATGTGCCCGCGCCCCCACAAGCTGCTGCCTTGCTCACCCACCACGCTCCACACGCCGGAGGGACGCGTGGCAGCCACGGAGGGCACCACCACACGCTGGTGTCCAGCCCGGCTCGCCGAGTGCCAGACTGGCCAAAGGGGCCAGATCCCAGCCCCCAGGACACGTGCCCACGGGGACACCCGCTCCCTGCCCCCCGCTCTGCCCCCTTACCCGGCGATGGGCCACCCGTGGGCCCTCCCCGACGCGGCCGGGGCGGCTGCTGCCCCTCCTGCCCGGTGTCAGCTCTCGGCTGCTGCTCGGCCGCTTCCTCGGGCTCGATAAACTCCTGCCTAATCCTCTTGGTGACGAAGCTGCGCAGGGGATTAGCCTTTCTCCTGCTCTACCTTTGGTGGCCATAATGACAGTTGCTGCTCTGCCACCCCTCATTTGCTCTCCTCAGATTCATCTTCTGCAAGAAAATGAGCTGTGACTTATTTTTAACTACTACTTTTAGCTTTCATTAGCATTTAGGTAAAAGCCTGTGCAGCTCACTCTGACTCCCTGTCCACGGCCAGGCCCTGGCTGTCCTGGGGATCTTTAGTCACTCTGGCTGTTTAGGAAGAAAAATAGAAGTCTTCTTCAGAAATAAAATAGAAGTTTTCGGCACGACTGCCAGAGTCAGACTCCAGCATCCCTCTCACAACCCTCCTGTAGATGATGGTGCATACGGTCCCAAAGCGATGGGGGACCCCGCACTGTCCACCCCTACTGTATGGCAACACCGCAGGGAAGCTGCTGCTGCAGAGCTGTGGCTGTCAGTGCTTGTTCTGGGACAAGTGACGGGTCCTTCTGCTGGGACAGACCGCACGGGGCCACACAGCCTCTTAATCTCACCTCTGTCCCGGCAGCTGAAGGGCTGCTGCGGGTCAGGAGGACCGGGCAGGGAATAGCCACGCAGCAGCAGAATGAGGCGCCTTTAACTGTGAAGCAAGCAGCTGCCATTTAGCTTTCCGCCCCGATCAATGCGCTCGCTCCCCAGGGCTGCTGCCATCAGCCACTGTCCTCATCCGGACAGGCTGTCCCCTTCCTTTAGTGACAAACACTGCTGGAGGCAGGAAAGGTTGTGTTTTCCCCTTGTCCCTGCAGCACCCCTAACGCGCATCACAGCGAAAGCAGAACTGATCGACACTTTTGCCACAAAACACAGCTGTACACACAGGACTCACTCCAAACTGCACGATCTCTTTGCTGTTTCTCTGCAGGTAAATGTTATGGCCAAAAAGGTATAGCAGCTTTGCTCGAGGTCAAAGTGGTGCAGCAAAGATTTTTACCTTCTGAAGTTCAGGTGCTCTTGCCGTTCTTCCTTTAGAACAGCAGCAGTAGTGGGAGAAAAACTGCTTTTGTACCCAGGCCAAGGAACCAAAAACCATCAGCTAAGACTTCTTTTTTCCAGAACTGTGAAAAAGCAAGGCCTTTTAGGCGTTTGTTACTTCCTAGGTCTTCCACCCCCCTGTATTTAACCTTTGTAACTTAAAACACAAGAAAGTAGGACAGCTTTGCAGCTCACGCCTTAAGCCGTTACATCCCGACACCCCCCGGCTAAGCAGCCGCCAGCCCCGACAGCAGAGTGAGTGCCAGCCGCCGGCGCTGCTGCGGGGTAAGCCAGCTCCCACCCTGCGCAAACACGGAGCTGCCTTCATCCCTGAGACAGGCAACAGCACGAGGGACAACTTCGCTCCTACCCGTTGGCCTTCACTCCCACGTACCGCTCTGCGCTGAGCGGGTTGCCCGGGGGGAGCTCAACAAGACCCGACACCAGGAAAGCGGAGGCACAGTGGAACGGAATGAACGCTGAGCTGTAATAAGCGCACAACACGCACTGGGGGGCCGCAGTGACACGGCTTTGCCCATGGCACTCTCTCTACCGCAATGTTTAAGCAGACACAAACGCCTTACGACGCCAGTAACAACGGCAATTTACCGCCTTGAGTGAAGCAAAGCTTCTTTCAACATCAGCATCGCTGCCTTCACACGGCTGCTGTGAGAAGCCCCCAACACTCCTCCCTCCGTGTACTCTTCCAGCGGCAATCCAGACCGCTCGTCCCTCACCGGTGGGCATTCTGCCACCACCAGCAGGAACTGACTGACACCCAAGTCCCACCTGGAAGCGCGATTAGTTGAACACAGCTGGAGACCAGTGCCTGGCAATCCTTTCAATGTTCAATGTTATGTATAGCAGAGGAAAACAAGCGCAACGGAAACCTCCTAAGGGTCACAAGACAAGGAAGAGCTACTACGCGAAAGTGGAAGAATTCCAGCAAAGTCCTCATAAAGCAGATGGAGAATAAAAAGCACTAAGAGTCAAATTTTGGACTGAACAAAACATGAGAAGAGAGACAAACATGTAACTTTATTGTTTATGTACAAATGACAGAAGTTTGTATTAAAAAGAGAATCCACCCAACCTCAAAGATAGCAAAGAGCAAGATGGCTTTGAGCTCCAGCCTTCCCTGCATCTTTAGATACTGCCTAAATTTTAGGGGATGGTGTTTACAATTAGAATTAGAGAAAAGGGTTAACCACCTTCTTCTCTGCTTGAGTAAGAATCAAAATAGGCTGTTCCACAAAATGAAGAACCTTCCACTCTACATGGATTAAAACAAATAAATCAAAAGTCAATTTGTTAACTATACACTTTGGTTTAAACAAAAACAATAAAAAACCCAAACAAAAAAATCAAGAAAAAAACAAAACAAAACCCAAACTACAAAGCTAAGTATCAGCAACAAAAGTAATCTAAGTCTTACAACATGGATGGGACATACTGAATCATACCCCAGTTCCAGTGGAAAAAGGAAAACCTCTCCACGGGTTTGCAGATGACAGGGGTGGCAGCAGCAAGATCAGCCAATTTTAGGAAGTTCCCGACTGAGGTGGAAGCACAGAATAGTCAGGAATTCAGGACTACGACTACTACTACTACTACTACACCTTAGTCTTCCTGCAACTCAGGTGATTTAAAAATGATGCAAAGTACATGGTCCAAGATTTTCTCCCCCATGTAAGTTCTTTCGAGTGAGCCACTCCCATCTGCAGACACTTGGCCAGAGAGCTGCCATCGCGCTCATTCAGTCGACTGGCATTTTTCTCAGTGGGGATTCACGTAGACCTAAATCCCAGAAGCATCAGCACTGATGAGTCTAGTAGTCCTGCAGAGAAAGGAAAGGACAGGCACATTAACGACTTTCTACTTCCAATTCTGCTTGCAGAGCGGGGATGCTCAGTCTTCTCTCATTTCTACATGCCACTAGTTGCAGGCAAAACAGAAAAGAGATCTTTTTTCTTGTAGCTAAACATTCAAAAGAAAGGACCCTTTAAAACCTTAGTTCAAGAACGCATCAACCAAAACCAGATGCTTTTAATGTTCCAGATCATGACAAGATAACAGGACGCAAACCAGCTTTTTCCATAAGGAGTGCACGGGACTTAACTGCGACCTAGCTTCATAACAAGCCTACCTGGGCTTAATTATTGTTAAATCCACAAGACAATGCTTATTTCATACCATGATATTCCTCAACTGTGAAAATAAGATCTTAAACTACAGCAGAGGGAGGCTTGGTGAGATTAGGAGTCAGTCAGCCACTCAAGTCTACAGATGAGCAATGAAAACAATGACAGAGCACTGATACTTACGGCTCTTGGCTTTTTGTTTAACTTGAGATCAATCCTGTGGTTGGAAAGATAAGAGAAATGTCCATTTCAATACATTAAACCAAGACTAGAGTTCAAAGAACCAGCTACTGCATATGGCACAGGCTACAACAAAGACTATTTGGTTAATGCAATCCACATTCTCAATTCGGCTGAGCCAAATCACTGTCCCAGTGTTACTGGGCAAGAGAGCAGCAAAGAGACGGAGAGTGGATTCTTTATTATTCCGTCCGCTCAAAAAAAGAGTTAATAAAGGTTCATAATAAGAATCACAGGGCAGTTATGCAGCATAAAGAAATAAGGTTAAATATGCATGCTCTATGTTAATTTGTTAGACGTGTAACTATGCCACAGGTAATTATTCAGACATAGTGGTAACGGTTATTTACTTGGAAGAGAGATAGGAGTTTAAGATGACAGGGATTATATGAGTCAAAGGTACTGAGTTTATTACATTTTTCCAGAAGGAAATATCCAAGTCTACACTAATCTCCTTAAGAAGCAAAGCCAGAAGAATCAGTTTTTAAACTAAGTTTTTAAGTTAAAAAGTTTATCATCTATTTAAAAATGAAATAGAAAGGTAAAGAAGAGTGAAGTTAATTTAAATTTGCTGAAGTTATTAAATAAAATGTTACCTCCATCACGCTTTTCTGTTTTTAAAAAAAACTTCCCAGCCTAACCTAATATACATACCTACAATTAAACAGATAAACTATGGGTTAGAAAGGTCTCAAAAGGCACATTGGTGTCTACACACTAACAACACAGCACAAGTACTAATTCAAGTCAAACTTACTCAAAGTCATAATCAAACATGCCAGACGGGCTGAGGGGCAGCATTTGAAAGGAAGAAAGCAATAGAAATTAATATACTAATGAATTAAATAAATTAGTTGATTAGCCACCCTAGCTAGATTACTAAAAAATAAAATAAAATAAAATAAATAATAAAGCCAGTGATCAAATGCCATAAAGTTCTTAAGATATCTTAACCAGAACCGGGCACAAACAGCACTCCAGATTTGGCAATCCAGAGTCCCCCTCCCCAACTGGATTTCTGGGAAGAAGAGGTGTTAGAACAGAGGCAGAGGGGGTTTATGGAGGGAATTTTGGGCGCTGAGAAAGGCAGCTATCAGACACTGGCGAGGGCAGACCAGCTCGCAGGCAAGAGGAAAAGTGATGTGCTTGCAAACCCAAAGGAGCGGGAGGTCGGCCAGCAGCGGGCTCGTCGGGATTACGGGGCAAAGCAAAGCTCGGTCAGGCAGAGGCGGAGACGACACAGAACTAAGTGGCCAACTCTGCATTCGAATATCCCCATACCGCACACGCATCCACACGCCCTCGCACTCGCTTCCTTTAGAAGAGCGAAAAAGAGAACACGGTCATTCGGCCAGAGCTAATTACAGCCGGGTGACATCCCCCCCCTCGCCTCAGCACGCACACGGATCCCGCAGCACCGTCTCCAGACACAGCTCTGCCCCAAAGCTAACCACTGTGTGTCTTGGAAAGGACTCATCTCCAAATCAGCTGTAACTCAGTAGCTTTTCAGCACTGAATTTCTAAGAGGAAACAGCATTGTTTTCTCCTGAAATACTTTTTAGCCATGAAAATTGCTGAGTGCAGAGAACACAATCATCTTGGCCTTCCTGTGGTCGCGGAGGGAACAGAGGATGACTTCAATAAAGACACTGTAACTTCCATCCGATTCCCTAGTTTTAACTGTTTTGAACTTAAACTGCCCATTCACACCAGTTCTGCCCAGTCTGAATCCAACTTTCCACCCCGCTCTCGGTGGCGTATCCAGTGGAAATCCAGTGGAGTCAGCGCACCCTGAGGGTGCCTGTTCCCACCGCCTCCCAGTTCTGCAGGAACGGGCAAGCAGAACTCATACATGTGCTGGCAAACGGGAGAGCTTCTGATCAAAAAGAAATGCTGTTATTTCTTTTTATTTTTTCTCTTTTTTTTTTTTTTCATTCCATGGCACTCAAGAAACAGACAGGCGGGTCTCTTCCTAAAGAGCACTCTGGGCTGCAACACTTTTTAAAGCACTTAGCTATGCTTTTGGTAAGCTGGGACTGGTTTGTTGTTTGTTTTTTTTTAACCTAGATATACTTGAAAATTGTTTGGTCTTTTCTGCCAAAACTCAGGGGACAGTGAGTAACAGCAATCACAATTTTAACGGAGTTTTTATTACAGACAAACTTAATTATCACCTTCTTTTAACTATCTATCTGGCCACGCTAAGTATTACAAAATAGTCAACTACTAACTGCAAAAGCCCTTCCGTAACATAGACGTGTCTGCTGTGTCTCTGAGGATGACAAGAACTGCCGTACCGGGTCAGACCAGGGCTCCTCGTGTCCAATATTCTGTCCCCGGCAGCAGCCAGCACCAGCTGCTCCAGCGGGAGGAACGCAGAAGAAACCCCAACACCACAACCTGTCGGTAGGGCGGTTTCTTCTAATTCCTGTCGCTAAAGTTCGGGTTGTGTAACGGAGCAAAAGAACGTACGTTATTCACAGCATCTGCATTGCACCCCACCGCGCCTGCAGCAGGCCGGTCTGCTGTCCAGGTAAGTGCTTTGTAGAATATCTTATCATTTGTTTGAAGTAGCAATTTTCTTAAGCTGTACTTCAGTTTTACAGATTGTTTCTCTGAACTCGTTTACAGATGTAGTGTCTTTCCAGCTGCCTACAGGCAAAAAAAAAGAGTTTTGAACTGCTTTGGACCCCCAGCTCATGAGGAACCACCGGGACATCCAGCACTCTAAACGTTTGCCCCATTAACACTGCTGTAGGAAGAAAATTCTGATCTAAGAATTAAAGACACACTAATGACTCAAAACCTAATGAAGGAGAAAAAGTAGTTAAGCATTTTTCAAGCACTATACCTACCTCTGGATCTCCCAAACCAACCTTGCCCCAGCAACCTTTGTAAATTTTTATCACTGTTCTTTAAAACATTTCTCTTTTCTAATTGTATGAGAAGGCCCCCCAGAGAGGAAAGCCCATCCATACACAAAGCCAACAAGCTCAAAACTAGCAGGAACATTTGATATTTTAAAAGCTCCTTTACTTCTAATATTCTTTAAGTACCAGTTCCAGCAATCACTTCAGGAGAGGCGCAGTTCTCCAGTAAATGTCTCCTCTTCCCAAAAGCATGGATTTCCACGTTTCTTTCTCCTTAGGGCCTGACTCCGCAGTGCACTATCATACTCGGTAGAAATCCTTGGGCTACCTCTGCTGAGGGGCACCGAGACACAGTTAAGCAGCGGGTTATGTGGCCCATGGAGAGCAGCACCGTAAGGCAGGAGCTTATTTCAGATTTCCGAGCTGTCAGCCCACCGTGCTGCATCCCACCTCAGGGGCACACCTTAAGGGGCAGAACCGGTCATTGAAATGTTCAGGAAAGTTTTGTTTCACATGAATTTCAGGTCAGTTTAATAACAAACACTTTGAGGTGAACATGACAAAGCAAGTCTTCTATGCCATAATCGAAAGAGACTCAGATCGGGACACTGAAAACTGAAAGGGAGCAGAAATCTTAGTGAAGAGCATCCACAAAACATCCCAAGTTGCTTTTTCACCCTTCTGTTCCAAAGAAAGTACTGACATCCCTATCTTACGTGATTCTGCAGAAACCAAGAAGCAAGCACAGGAGCCAGGACTGCAGTCCTCCTCCTCTACTGGAAGGAAGACGGCTTTATTCTCCCGGCAGACAGGAGAGTTGAAAAGGCCAGGTGAAAAGCACAGCTGTACCACAGCTGGAGTCAGCACCCTGTGCTCACTGCTCGTTTAACTTCTCCAGCGTGTTTCCCCTCCCTGACACCACGGGGGCAATAGGGTCCTGACGAACGCTACAGGATGCATGCAACTAAAAACCAGGCAAATCACCAAAACAAATGACCCGAGCTGCTCGTTACTCTAACAAGTTACTAATTCCTTTCACACAATACAGTAAATTCAGCAACAGCTAACCATTCAGAAGGCATGATGAGAAGGCTGCTGGTACCACTAACCTGTGTCGATTTTTGTTCTTCCGTTTTTTGTGGCTGCTGTGGTGGCTCCCAGAAGAAGTAGAGGAAGCAGCTTTCTGGGGTTTCACCCCCTGCACAGACCCATCCAGCTCCTCAGCATCCTCCTGGTTGGGCTCATTCTCCTGGTTGTGAAAGTCTGGAGAAGTGTCACTTTCTGTGCCACTGCCTGGCTCCCCTAGAGCACGACAAACACAGACGAGCGCGATGGTTACCTCCCCGCCACCCACAGCCCAGGCTGCCCTGGCAAAGCAACCCCAGCAACAGCACACGGGGCAGCAGAGACACGCTGAGCCTCACGGCACCAGGAGGTGATGACAGAACCTGAAAAATATTTCCGAAGGACAGCAAGCTACCTGCTCAGCAACGGACGCACGCTAGAATTGCGTCTGATTCAGTACTGAGTACAGAAACGTTTTTAAAAATCCTGAATGTCAGTGGCTCCTCCCCACGTCACTTGCAACTGGACTGACAGACGCACAAACAGAAACGCGTTGCTTCAGCCCTTCTAGCTTCTTTCTCCTAAGAGCACCAAATCTATTTAAATAAGTTTTATGCACAATAAACCCTTGCTGAGCATAAAAGTTTACTCAAGAAAGGAAGATCAACTTTAACTCTGTTTCTCACAGTGCCGCTTTGCTGACTTGTGCCGCTAGAGGTTGTGCAGGGAGCACTCCGGAGCCGGCCGGAGAGGAGCAGCCGCAGGTCCCTGGACGGGGAGCGCTGCGGGGGAGCAGCGAGTACGGCACAGGTCCAGACAACTGGAGACAGGGCTGAACTGTGGGAGAAGTGTAGCTCTTTCCAAATTCTGAGAGAAATGAAGAAGTGACTTACGCTTCTCAATGAGCTGGTCCTGAACTCCAGCTAATGCACTGACCGCCTAGAAAACCAAAAGGGGCGTCAACGAAAGCAGTAAGTCACCACTTTTCAAACATTCAACACCACAGAGATCACCTCACAGAGATCACAGAGAAAGATGCATCAAGAGCTTACGGCCAAGCGCCGGCACGGCGCTGCAGAGGGGGGTTAGGAGCAAAAAGAAAAAGACAGGGATGGCAGTGACAAGAGTGTGGCACGGGTGGCTCTTGCCTGTGTTTCCCTTCCGCCTCTCGGGGCACTGTGAAAAGGGTTTCTGACAGAGGCTGTGATGGGGGTGAAGATGCTCGGGTCGGGGGAGACAAGGCAGGTACAGCAGCTGAAATGGAAAACTGGTCCTGCGGCAGCCCGGAGGACCACCATGGGACCAGCTGCACCGAGGGGCACCACGGGCAGGGGATGGGGACAGGGATGAGGGCAGAGACAAGGATGGGGCCAGTGCCAGGGACGGGGACAGGGATGTCTGCTGGGTCCCGCGGGGCCTGGCCCAGCACTCACCGCTGCCGAGGTGACCGAGGACTTGCTGAAGAGCCTCTCGGCCTCCTTGAACTTGCGGTTCCTCCGGTCGTTTTTGCTGTTGGAGTTCCTGGAACAGAGACAGACAGACAGACAGACCGACCGAGGGCATCGCGGGGGCCCGGCGGCGCGGCGGGGGCCGGGCGGGCCGGGGCGGCGGGGACTCACTTCTGGTTGGTGAGGTAGCGGTCCCAGCCGCGGATGATGTTGCCGTACATCTGCGTGTCCTCCAGGTAGCTGCCCTCGAAGGCGTAGATCTGCCGCTCCAGGTTGGCCAGCGTCTCCTGCCGGGCACAGCGCGGCGCATGGAGCGGGCCCGGCCCCGCCGCCCAGGCCCCGCCGCCCTCCCGCCCGCCCGCGGCCTAGGCCCCGCCGCCCGCCGGCCC
>JAHREF010049258.1:0-15936 GCA_033628625.1 Charadrius hiaticula | reverse complement strand
CCACCCGCACCTACCGCGCTCTGCTCTCTCCGCAGGCCCGCCCACTGAAGGGGACCCCGCCGCCGCCCGCCCCGACCGGGCCCGTCCCGCCGCCGCCCCGGACGGCCGCCGCCGCCGAGTCTGTGAAGCAGCCGCAGGAGATCCTCAACGCCATCCTGCCGCCGCGGTGAGCGAGGCCGGGCCCAGCCGCGCCTGGCAGCAGCCGGCCGGGCTCGCCCCTTAACACCCGGTGCTTTCTGCGGCAGGGAATGGGAGGAGGAGAACCGGCGGTGGGTGCAGGAGGTGTCCAGCGCGCCCAGCACCCGCCTGGACGTGGTGCACCTGCAGGAGCAGCTGGACCTGCGGCTGCAGCAGCGGCAGGCGCGGGAGACCGGCATCTGCCCCGTGCGCAGGGAGCTCTACTCGCAGTGCTTTGGTCAGTGCCAGAACAGGGAACGTAAAAAACACAGCTGCCCCTGGCCCCGAGGGGCTGCGACTCCCCTAGCCACATCCCCGCCAGCACTGTCCCTTCCAGCAGCCTCAGTCCCCACAGGGCAGGGGTGCGGGGGGCTGCCCAGGGGGGCTGCGTGGGGCAGGGGCTGCTCTTCTAGCAGCCGCAGGGCTCTGACCCTAAACATCTAGCCACGCTGTCAGCTTTCGCACAGAGCATGGTACAATGTCTTGTTGACAAAGCTGACCCTCAAAAGACACGTCTGTGCAGGCATACCTTTACAACATAAAAGATGCAAATAAGCTTAAAATTCTCTTAGTTGTACTTAACCCATCAGTTAGTTTAAAATAACTTAAAACACCATATGCATACCTGTTAAGCACTCTTACACACTGATGACATGGTGCTGAGACTGGATGAAGGCTCTTGACTCTTCTGGAGGCTTCCTGATAACTGCAAAAAATCATTACAAATTTTTAGGTGTTTGCTGTTATGGCTTTAGTAAATCAGTATCACTGTTGTTACCATAGGTTCTGTACCACCACTCCGCTTTTATGGGGTAGCACTTGATGCGATAGTTGTAGTGTAACCAAAAAAAAAAATTATGACCATCTCTAGTAAATCCATGTTGCTTTTGAGATGCAGAGAACAGGTAAAAGACAGCAAGCTCTGGACCCTGTGTGTATCCACCATTCCCAGATAAATGTACAGTACCTACTTTAACTAGATTGTTGTTCCCTTTCTTTAAAGATGAATTGATCCGTGAAACTACAATTAACTGCGCAGAGCGAGGACTGCTGCTGCTTCGAGTGAGGGATGAAATCCAAATGACAATTGCTGCTTATCAGACACTGTACGAGAGCAGTGTTGCGTTTGGCATGCGTAAGGCACTGCAAGCTGAGCAAGGCAAATCTGACATGGAAAAAAGAGTAAGTTGGGCTGTTAACCCCATAATGTAGTTTTCTGCACATGACACAGCATAGGGATATTACATATAAAATTTTCTAAGAAATCAGTTATTTCTATGTCCACTGGATGGCAGTAAAGATCATCCAAATACTTCTTACTGTTTTCCTAGGGCTTAATTGCACTTCATAAATTATCTGTTATTGTATCTGGAACACTCTAAAGGCTGTACAACATACAACTTTGTCCCATCTCAACTGAAAATTGATTATTACCAAACAAAACTTGGGGAATCTCTACTCTTTTCCAAGATTGCAGAGCTAGAAGAGGAAAAGCGGGAGTTGGAAAGACAAGTGAGTGAACAGAAAGCTAAATGTGAAGCTATTGAAAAACGTGAAAATGAAAGGCGACAGATAGAAGAGAAGAAACACACTGAAGAGGTTCAGTTCCTGAAAAGAACGAATCAACAGCTGAAGGTTAGTAAAAAAGTGCAATTCCAAACAGTAATGGTAAAACTTCTCATTTTGTAATTAGAAACACATAAAAATAACTTTCTCCTTATAATTTTAGAAGTGTTGCATTTATGATGCATTTGTATTAATGTTCCACTTTCTTTAAATTCTCAGTGAAATGGCAAAATAGTGCTTTTGCATTCTCTACTTCCTTGCTTGCTCAGTCAGCTATTGGTCATTACTAGTAAACCTGACGATGCAAACAGCAGGTCTGATTAATTGAATTCTTGTCATACACACATTTGCCAGGGAGAGATCAGAAATTGTTCAGAAAATGCTAAATTGTTACAGTCAGCTGGAGAAGAGCAGATGCATGCAGCTGAACCCCAAACGCAGAGGCTTCAAACTTGACCGATACTCCAGGAATCTATTTCTGCATAACTTGATTGCAAGGTTATAATAGTTAGCACGCCTTCTCAACTACAAAACAGAAAATCTAGTGAAGGCAAATTAAGATGCTTTGGTTTTTTGCTGTTGGCCATTAAAGTTGACTCCCGATAACAAGACACACCATTTAACATTCAATATTACCTAATAACAATTGTGTACTTAGGCAGTAGGGACTGCAAAATTACAGGAGTAATTTTGTGCATGCTGCTTTGCTGAAAACAGAGCTTCTGCTCATTACCTTGCTTTTGAAAGGAAAAAAAACCCCACATCTTTTGAGTAAAGAAAAAATGTTCCCATTAACAACGTTAAATGTTTCTGGCTACAGCTAAAAACACGTCCTTTACACCAACCTGCTTTCCTTATCTTCACTATTCCTACAATTTCTCCTTTCTAAACCATTAATGTCTTCAGGTCATCTTGAAACATTTTAGGGCACAAAATGGAGTAACTGTTAGATCAAATACGTGTTGCCAGTGAATCCATTTCTTCCTTGAAGTACAAGTATTCCAACAGCTGCACGTACACCACTGTTGTAGTTTATTTTGATGGCAACTCTAGGAAGAGGACAATCTAAGAGTCCTGGAAGCCTCATCCCCTACACGCTCCCTAAGCATGGGTAGCGCTCTGATCAATCTAATTGGGCATCTAATTGTGTTGTCTCAGGAACTGAAAAACTTGCTGTTCCCAGTTACTTTTGTCTCAGAGTCAGAGTTTGTGTTCCAAATGCTAGAGCGCCAAATATTTAATTTGACTAACGTAGTCCAGCCTGAAATCAGAGAATTCAGACCACTGTTTCAACAGCTTTTATTTAATTTCCTCTTCAATGCTTTACATTATAAAACGAGTCTCATTGTATGGAACTAAGGCCAGCTCTTTTCTTCTCAGAATGCAACAAGTGTGTATGCCAAGAATGAAAAGCTAATTTATAAAACATGTAGTAAGGAATGGAATAGCTAGGGAAAAAAACCCTGGCCTGCTCCTCTTGAAGTATTGCAGCATCCCTCAGCTCCTTGCTTTGAATATCCAACAGACAATTTATCACTTTTCAGCAATGCGGGTTTATTTTTTAGGTTGAATCTAATTTGACTTACTGTCTCATTTGTTTTTCAGGCCCAACTTGAAAGCATCATTGCACCAAATAAGTAGATTTTTTTACAGTCCTCCAGGCAGTGCTCAGAAGAGCTGTCAGAGTAAGAAGTCTGCAATTAGTGACAAAGATTTGTCTTCATAAAACAATCTTGAATTTTCACTTACCGGTAACTGAAGGCAGTGTAATTCTATTATTTCTTTCTTTTTCTCTTGAAGAGTTGAAATTCAAGAGCTTAGTTACTGCACCCTCTTTCAATGCCGTCTCAGCATTCAGCTCCTTCAATAGTGAACCTGTCTGGGACTTGCCTGTTGGTAATATGCTAGATGACCTTCAAAGCAATAAACTAATAAACATTTTTACATGCAAGCATCTCTGTAATATTATTACTTTGAAAATGTTGTAGAAAATTCAGAAACAATATATGAAGCACCTACAATAAATGCAAGCCATGTTCACTATGAAACAAATTGCAGGTAATCCTTGGACGGGTGTTTGGAGGGCATTTCCTTGAGTACACACAAGTTGCTGTTAATTGTACATCAGAATCCCTCGTCAGAGCCATTGGTAGTAACCCAGGGTGAGCAATACCAAAGCTCTCTACGTGGTGATTTCTAATGAAACAGAGGGGCGTGATACCGTTCCAAACATCACTTTGCAGTGGAAGCAAATGAAATCTTTACTTGAGGTACCTGTGTAACTAGCTGGTTATACACAGCAAGCAGACATGGGAAAGATAATTCGCTGCAGTCATAAGAAAAATTCCATAAAGCCAGTTTCCAGAAAAAACAAACCAAACAACCAAACAACCCAACACCACCACTGAATAACACTTTGGGATATGTTTTGCCAATGCAGTGTTTACTGGCCTTAGACGGCGATGTGGAAATACCACGATCTCCAGTTGCATAAAGAACTTTCAGATGATGCAGAAACAAAGAGTGAGATGCTACTCCTGGGAACAAGACAGACAAGTCAAACTAGGCTTTGAATGGGAACTACAAGTTTTATATTAAAAAAAGCCACTGCATACTAGAGCTGTTTTATGTAAAATTTAATAGAATAAGCAGTTATTGCTTATGTTTGTATTTTTTGTGCTTTGATCTTTGTTCCTCCAAGCCAGTTTTTTTCTTGTTCTTATTCTTATTTTTCACGTTGTGAGTTTCATAATACCGGACTCCAACTTTCTTGGAACGCTGCTGCCTCTCAGCTCGTCTTCTCTGTAAATACACAAAAAACACATTAGCAAATCCACAGTATCCATAGCCTGAATTTGTTTGCATTCTTTCAAATGTTGTTCACTTTGCATTCCACATGCCTTAAGTAAAATAAATAATTTAAAACAAAACATTACTGATGTGAATATATGGATATCTATATGGAATCTACCCACCCATGCTCTTAAAATGTTGCAAAGGAAGATACACTTCAATCTTTACAAAAGTAGTAAACAAGATAGAAGAAGCGACCTGACATGCATAGTCACGTAAGCGGTCTTTTAACAGAAGATGCGATAGAACATTCATAACAGAATTCAGTCTCCTGCTCCCCTCTGACAGTCCTAACAGTCCACAGCGATGCAAAACCCCTTGCTGTACAAGTTTGCTTACGAGTCACTTTCAAAATCCTACAGACAATTTCAGTTGGTATTTAAGTTACTCGAGAAGAATTGTTTAGACTTGACCAACATGAACACAAAGAAGCAGCAGCACCTCCCTCTGAAGACAGAACAGGACTGCCCATCTAGCTCCAAATTCTCCCATCTCCCAGCATTTAGACCCCTCCTCTCTTAACAGCACCAGTGCTCAAGCTAACACTGAAAGCAAACAGCTGCCCACAAAGGATTCTCCCCTTCAACACTCTTTCTGTCATGGTTACCTGCTGGACCCTTTTATGGGTCACATCTACTGTCACATCTCACTTCAGCAGCAAGTGACCCTGTCTTCACATTCCTCCAACCTCAGCTACAGTCCCCGTGCTCTCTCCCTCCTACTAGTGCCCAGTCTCAAAGCTCTTAAGTGATAATGGGCAATCTATGTAGAAAAAGAAAGCCAGCTCTACTACTCTCCTCATCTGTTGTACTACAAGAAGTCACACTTACTTCTTTGGAGGTCAGTTTCTTGCAAGGCTGTTTACCCAAATGGTCGTCATCATCACCCTCATCTTCTGCTTTCCTTTTTCTTTTCTTCTCTGTGCTGCCTGCAAACAGCAGAGATCACAAACTCAGGCATCTTCCAAAACACCCATCTGTTTGCAGAATTTAAGACTGGGGTCACCACCACATCTACTTCCGCAAAGCATTCCTTTGGTTGTGTTTTAGTAGCTTCTACCAAAACAACACACGTTACTTACCAGAGAATCACTCACTATTACTATGAAAACTGCTCCTGAGAAGCAGATTCCTTCAAGCCCCATGCAAGTCCAGAAGAATTTCACAGTCTTGTCAGAATAGGGTTCTCTCCTATGATTTTGCCTTTAATCACACTTACTATGGAAACTGAAGCCACAGACTCTTGAAGTCACCACAGTAAAACCTATAGCCTGAAGCATCTCCGTGCTTTTATAACGTCATAAACCCTTCCACTCCCTTCTGTGTAGTATCACACTGTGTGGAACGGAAGTTGCTCAGACTGCAATCTGTCCATAGCACCATTTTTTTGGAAATACAACATTTGTCTTCGCTTTACCCTCACTCACTAGCAGAGGGACATATCTTACTCTACACACAGGTGTGATACAGAAAGGCTAAAGCAAGGTCATCAGGCAGCCCTTAGGTTAGCTATGGGAAGATTTAAATAGCCTTAGGGGAAAAAGAAACTGCCATCGAGAGCTAATGAATGCTTTTCCCCCTAACGACCTCTCTTATCTTGCTTATGGGATTTCCAAAAGTAGATTAAGAATATCTATTAATCTTATTAATCTTATTTTACCTCTGTTTTCAATTTCTTTGGGTTCTTCAGACTTCTGCATGGATTTTGCAAACACTTTTTCACTCAGCTGCTTAGGGATTCTACAAAAGATAAAATAAGCAATAACATAACGTCGTAACACAAAATGTAACCACCTCCAAGAAGTGATCAGTCTCCAACAGATCCCAGTAGCCTGTCAGCAGCAAAGCCACAACCCCTGCACCTAATAAACCTATTACAGTAATCTTGTCTCTGGAGTTACTGGGCTTTTGCGCTGCACAAACAGACAAAATATAAGACTTAACCTTGAAATCTCAGTCCTCACAAAGCTGGTGGATAAGCTTTGCTAAAACTGGGCCTGCTGCATGCACTAGGATACCCTCGTACATGCATGGAGACCGAGTTGGCGTATACAGGTAGGACATTAGCCTTGGTATTGCTCTAGAAAGAACCCAACATCAAGGAGAGATCCAAGGATGTCATATTGCTACCTAGAATACAAACAACATTTCTAATCCACAGCTTAAGAGGCAGCTTTCCAAAAGCGAGAACGTTTTTAGTTGTGCTGGTAAATAGGACTTCTTGGAATAATTTTTCAAAACCGAATGTCTGCTTAGCCAAAGTTCAAATGTTTATGGCTAAACTAGACAAGCTGTGGCAACTTGTGTGTGGCAACACAGAGCAACCACTCAAGCAAGTCATGAATGGAGTGAAACTACAGCAAAACCACATTAACCCTTTTCCTCTCCTGCAAAATATTTGAGTCACTGAAAAGATTCAAATACCTTATTGCTGAGAATCTCTTTGCTTTGGCTTTATCCAGAAATTTTTTGTATTTTGCAATCTTCTCATCCAAAGCCTGAAGAACAGCCTTAGAGCTCTCCCTGGCACCTGGTACAGCCAACTGCGATTCCTCCTCTACTGAATCTTGATGTTGCTCATTTTCCTCTTTCTCCTCTTCCTGCTCCTCCTCTCCAGAAGAATCGTTGTCTGTTTCCTCAAAGCCAGGCACATCTACAGGAACCAGGTCTTCTTCTGAGAACTGAGGTGCCACATTAATCCTCCCAAAGTTCTGCCGAACATGTGACATGAGTTGCTTCATTTCAGTGTCTGTATTATTTTTCTCTTCTGCTGGCTCCACACTTGATGCTACCGACTCAGAGATTTTCTCCTCATTATTGTCTTGACTTGACGTCATATCTACTTCCAACACAGGAGGCTACAAGAAAGAGTGTAATGGATATATTATCCACAAAGTCTCTCCCACCATCTCTGCGAGCAATTTCCATTTCATCTCTTCAAAAAAAGCCTGAGATGACAGGCTAACATGTGACAATTACTGACATTTGAGTAGTCAGATGATCGTAAAATGGCTCAGACATCTCTAAAGAGGACCGCTACCTAGTCCTCACCAAATTCAAGTGAGTGCCACCTGAATCGCCAGACTTGGGCAGAGCCCAAGAGCTGCAGCACCCACATTACATGGCACTCTGGGAAAAACACCAGTGAATACCATCAGGAAAACTGAGCAATATGCGAGAAGAAGAGGCACGAGCATCACATTCTCACCTGGGGACCTGTTTCTGCATTTGGCGGCTTCACAAAGAAAGGAATTCTGCCCCTCTGCCAATCATTGAGAACCATCTTGCTCACAGTTTGCAAGTCAGGCTCACCACCCTGAAAGAACCCAGTAACAATTTATGTCCATGTTTGCAGGGCACACCACCCTTCTATTACCTGTAAGCAACAGAAACATTTATATTTTCCATGTTCAGTAACAGGCCACATGCTCTTCCAGCCTGCAAATGCAGAAAGTTGTCACACCTTTAGCAGTTTTCCAGTCCTAGAAGCAAGTTTCTCCAGGAAGTCTTCTGTATCCTTCCAGGAATCAATTTTGTACGTCTTTCTGATGTACTCTGGTTTGGCTCTTTCCAGCACAGCACTAATATGATCTTCAGGGCTCTTAATCTTCTCAACTTGAACCTGAAAGTGAATAGCAGAGCATCAACCCTTTGGAAAATGTGCATTAATTTCTTTGAACACATCCCATTGCCCACAGCAAAGATTTTCCGTCATTTATTGCAGATACATACCACTCCCTTCAGCACAATGTCTGTTTCTGTGTCTCCAGAGGGATAAACTACACCTGGGCAGTCGATGAGAAAAATCCGCCGCATCAAGGTAATATATTGCCACACCTGAAAGAGATCAGTAGTTCCCCATAGACTTAAAAAAATGTCACTGAGCTAATTTTCCATGAATTCTGCCTTTGACAATGCACTTACATAATTAATTTTTGTCTTTAATGTAGGGATCTCCTCCTACCTTTGTTTCACCTGCAATAGGGGCCACATTGCAGACCTTCTTAGACCGTAATGTATTGATCACTGAGCTTTTGCCGACATTTGGATAACCAATGAAACCCACGCTGATCTGTTTCTTGTCAGAGTGTAACTGTTAAGAAATAACACATCTTTTTGGCACCTCGTAGAGAAAGACAGAGTCACTGCTACAGTTCTGAACACTTTTCACCATGTTGGAAAGCAAAGGGGACTCCAAAGTAACAAGTCAAAAAATGAGATCAGCTCTTTTCTATCAGGAGAAATCCACAAGAGCACAACCAACTCGCCATCCAAGAACTCCAAGCATTGAAGAAAATGTTTGCTACTTCAAAAGGAAGATGTGAACTCCTTGCATTCCTGGTTGCTCTAAAATTACTTGTGAATGCCTTATTTAGAAATCATTTAGGTTGAGAAACCAAGCAAATACAAACAGTAGCTGGGGATAGAATACAAATGTGGCTTGAAAAGACAGTAACTAATCTAAAGGCGAAAGAAAGTACCTTTCTTGGAAAAATGAAGACACTTAAAAGGAGAACACCTTAATAGAATATGCACAAATGCTGGACCTAAACAGGTGTGAAACATGTTCCTCTCTTCTACACATTCAAATGAGACATAAGGGTGTCAATGGGATACTCTGTCTACAAGAAACCTAGCCTGGAGACTGATGGTCAAACCAACTCTTTCTGGATCTCCTCAGCCTGACAAACACTTTGAACATATTTGAAGGAATATTTTCCATTTTCTCTTCAGAGAAGGGAGCTTTATTGATGGAGTCTTTTGCTGACAGAATGTCCGTAGGGAAGTGTACTGAACCCCAAACACTAACAAAACAACACTCCACACTAAACCCTCCCACCCCCCAAAAAACAATACAAATCCCAAAATTGTTCTGTACCTTTCCAAACTGCCTTAAAAGCTGTATGAAAGCACCTTTGCCAAAAGGGTTTGTGAGGCTGGCATGAAAAGCAAGTGTTGGATACTCCTGGGAAAGGACAGCAACCCAGCGCTTCTAAGGAGGAAAACATTACTCGGTTAGGGATCCTGCGCTGCGGAGGTGGTGAAACAATCTGCTTATGAGCAGAAGTACACAGCATCTTCACTTGGGTCACAAATGCAACTGTCTATGAAAATTGCTATGTAAGAACCTTTGAAGCATTTCACCAACCCAATAGCTAAAAGGACTGAGTATTGTTTTTATAAAAGACAAACAATTTCCCAAAAACGCCTTCACTGCTAGCTAAAACTAATTAGTTTAACAATATAAAGCAAACCAGCTGTGGTGGATATGGATCTTAAGCGGACTAACATTTAGCATACTCTGGAGACATCAGCTGAACTGTTAAATCCAGACAGAGGAAGTAGAGAATTTGTGGCTGGTAAGTGTTGCTCAACTCAGCCGAACTTGGACAGATTTACATTGTAATTGTTACTTTTATAAGCAGGCAAGCAGAGAGTTCCCATTGACCCAGTTCCATTATGCCCTTTGAGACCAGCACGAAGACTGGCAACAGAATCAAGGCAGAGGCAACAAAAGGAACAAAGAAAGTCCATGGAATAACAGGCAGGACTGTGCTTACAGTAGCCCAGGTAGGAACAAGATCACATTTGTTCAGGACAAAAATGAGATGTTTCCAGTGTTTCTCCTTTTTAAGGTAAGATTCCACATGAGGGGAGCGGGTACCCATGGGATCCCTGGCATCAAGAACTTGAACGACAACATCTGATGAGTCTATCACCTGAAAAAAAAAAAAAAAATCAGAGAAGGAAAGTATTTTACAGGAAGCAAGACATCGATACCTCCAAAATGAAAACCAGTAATTTTCTAAACTACATTGTTAATTAAAAACCCTTGTATCCTTCATGAACAACTGTTACTTCACCATAGACTAGTGAAGCTCAGACTAATATTCATTGATCCTCCACTCTCTCTTCTCCTAACTCCCCTCCAAGCTCAGGCTGGACAGCTGAATAGCTTTTACCTGTTCTTGTGCACCAGGAAGATGCTCACAGCCCTTGGGAAAGAAAACACTGCACCCAAACAGGAAAATTAATTGCTTCAGTAGACAAAAACAATGTTTGCCATCCATTCTGCAGCAATTCAATTCTGCCATTTCATGAAGGAACAGGATATAAAGTATGTTTTCTGGATCAATATGAAACACACAACCAAGTAGGAACCTGCTGTTAGTCCACTAAGCATCTACAGCAGGGAGCTGTCATTTTATGACTTGCTTCAAGCCAAGTGAATTTGTTTCACAGCTATTTCCTGCATTTTTGGCAGCGTCTTACTGAAATCTGTTTTGCTGTATCATTCCCAGCACTTTAAGATCTAAATTAAAAGGTTTTAAGCTACATTCAGAAATTCAGAGCAAAGAGTCAGGCAATTTCACGCCTACCAGTCACAGAGCACACAAACTGCTCTTACAGCATAATTCATTCTCAAGTCTCTATTCCTCTAGCAGTCAAGATGGCTTAAGGGAAACTGAGGGTCAGAGCCCTCCAAAGACGACCCTATCAACATGTCAGACGTTTTTAGCCTAAAGAAACTTAAGGGCACCTGGCTGGTTTATTTGTGGTAAAGCCCCAGGAATCTAACATAAGCTCCTACCTTTCCTCTGCCAGTCCATCTCTAGATCATATATTAAAAGGATGTTTGTTCCAGTGGGACAAGAGCTCAAGAATCAAGCTGTCAGGCAGAGATTTGAAAATAAATCTCTGCTGTCTCCTACAGCTGCCTTTTCCTGTTTGTATTTATGTACTGTATCAGTACCAGGAAAAGGATGTATGGTTTCAAGTCAGTCAGTTCAACAGGCTGACAGGAAAGCAGGGAAGGGAATGACAACCTCAGGACATTTCTGCATGAAGAAATTCACTGTCTTAATGTTTCTAAGAAACATTACAGTGAATCCAATTGTATCAAAGCTTCCCTAACAGAGCAAAAAGTGGTTTTCAGAGCTTTTCTGATTATTGCTGTATAGGATTTCCAATGCTGTGCTGAAGCACCCGACTTCATAAAGGCTGAAAGACAGACACAAGTCTGCTGCAAATTATAAACATTGCCTACCTTGTAGAGCTCACCCCAGATTCTTTTCGACTGTCCTTTCTTAAATATTTCCTCTTGTGCTTCATCCCTGGAAGTGGATTACCAGAGACATGAGCAACCACAATAAGAGGGTTACAGCATTGTCTTCTCTAAAGCCATTTACAGACAAAAGAGGAGACGAGGCCCAAGTAACAGAGAGCTGGGATTTAGCCCCTCTCCCCATTTGCAGAAAGATCCCACAAACATGCACTCTTTCAAAGATTCCTATCTGCCCACTGGCAAATTCCCTATTAAACCAAAACATGAGTTTGGAGACATTTTGACATGCAACAGAAAACAAATTATGAATAGAGACAGAAGGGTCCCATGGAAGCAAGAGTTTGGTTAAATACACAGGGACAAAACAGGATTAAAAAAATCCCAAATTCAGCTAATCTCACATTTGTTACTCCTCTTACAGTAACAGCATCGATGAATGTACTTGATACTTCTTTAAAAATAAAGCTGGCTTTTCAGAAATGTAAACAATGAATAATTTCTCCTTTCTATTTACCTTACACCAGTGTCTTCTGTCACTAGGTCTCGGTCCTTGCCCTGATCATAAGCTCCTGATGAGGCTTCAGCATTCTCCACCAGAGACTGCACATCACTTGCAGAAAGATTTGGTCTTTTCCTCTGTGATTTGGGGCCAAACGTTGTTTCAAATGTTTCTGTGTCAAGAATGTGAACTCTGGAGGTCTAACGAAAAACAGGTTGGTAAAAAACCCACAAACACTGTTTTTTCCATCTCTCATGACATATAGCGTACAAGACCTTAGTTCAATGCAACTCTGCAACCTGTGACAAGAGTTACAGGCACTTTCCTAATAATGTTTGAGTTTTCCACCTTAATCTTTGAGAAACATAAGGGTGGGTATTTAATAAGCAACAAACCACACTGCACTTGCCAAAGAACTATGCTTCAGTTCTTTCACCATAAATGATGTCAAATGTAGTTAAAGCTACAATGATGAAAATTCAGCTGCTATCTTTGATCAGTTCTTATTTTTCTAACAAGTGCACAAATCTCGCCAAACTCACAGAGTTTTGTCAGGGACAATTACAATCAAAATTGTAGATTTTAATGCCTGTAACGAATGCTAGCTTTTCTTGGAACAGCATACAATTCATTGCTGAAAGAAGTAATTTGTTTTTGTAATGGACATTCTAGTTTCTTAGAACTTTTTCCTTAATTTAGGTAACATTTTTATGACATAAAGCTGGAAAGTTTCCATATGAAAAAAATAGCTAGCTAGAGACCAAAATAATATTTCAGTTGTCATGAAAGAAACCTGGTAATAACTAAAACTTGATATACTATAAATGAAGCCTGCAAGCACAAGAATTTCTGATTCAATACAAAAAGCACATGTTTGCAGTGAGAAGCATCCTCAAAGAAAGTCCCTCTGCCACACGAGCTATTAGAAGCATTAGAACATAAGGTGGCAAGCTACTACAGTCATCCTAAGCTCAGGCTCTAACTTAGGATGGTTTAGGGTAAGTTTCCTATCGGAAAATGAGAACTTCTGATAAATAATAGAACTTCTTAGAAGCTACAGGGAAATAAAATAATACACTGTTTCTTTGCCTTTATATTTGACACCACAGTGATAGGCCCTCAAAAAGATCCTTCCCCAAGTTGTCTGCTCCCATTGCCCCTCCCAGTGCTTCTAGAACTCAACATTTCACCAGGCTGAACAAGACAGCACAATTGCCCACAGATAAATAATATTCACGACACCTCTGTGCACATAACCCAGCCTTCACCCTGTACAGATGAATGATACTCACATGTGGTTTAATCCGATCATAGAAAAGGGACATTGGCAACTTTCTTTGCTTCATGACCACTCTGTAAGGATCTTTCATGACAGTATCCATCTCTTCTTGAAATTTCTGTAGGGATGATTGCTTGATCACACGAGTATTTCCTGCATATAAAAATCAATATTGCACCTGACCATTCCTCATCTTAACTGCTTTAAATACCCCAGGTACACTAATAAAATATTAATACTCCATCTGGAAACAAAAAAAACAGTGACAAAAGACAGAGGATTCTACTTGAGACAACCCCCAAATTAGCATAAATAAACCAATCCCTTTCTTTCCCACCATTTAGAGAAAATTTAAAATTATCCCTAGGACACTTAACATACATAAGCTACAGCATGAAAACACATCGGCAAACCCCAGAAAATTACCGCAGGAGAGAGAGTAACCACACTTTAGAGGACTGCATGGAAAGCAAACACCTAAAGTACAGGCACATACAAAGTGGAAGCCAATACCCAAATACCCATGCCTACAGGGAGGGTCCTTCACCTTCATTTTCAGTATCTGTGCCACACAGCACCGGGACCACAATTCTGAAATAAACACCCTCCAAACACACAAAGTTCAACAGTTTTTAAGCTTGCTGCATCTGAAAGTTGAAAAAAACTCACCAAACCATTTAATATTTGGTTCCACTCTTGCAACCGTGCCCGGTGCCACTGTTGACTGATACTGCAGAGGCTTAATCACTTTACCATGTTTATTTCTAAGTGAAAAATGAGAACACATGTAAATACGCAAGGGCAGCACACACCGCCCTAGCACTTTTGTTCACTAGACCAGAAGCACATCCACAAAATCCAGAAAGACCCTTAATCTAGGACTGGTGCCCCTGAGATTGTTGGCAGAGACGGTGCTGCCTGTAAAGGCTCATTAACTCAAACACTGGAACAGAAGAAGTGATTTCAGCCAGTGCACATTCCTGAGTCTCGCTCCAGCTTGACCAGGCTCTTGATGAAGGTGGCTTATGTCAAACCAGGAATGGCTCACTCGGCTGCAAAAAGCACCACAGTACCAGTTCTTAGCAAACACCGCTTTCATCTTTCATGGCCTCACATGGAAATTTTTAATCAGCTCTATCCATCAGCTGGTGCAGAACACTCATGATAAAATAATTTCCAAATTCAGACCTGGCTTAAATTTAGGGATTTTTTAAAATACATATTCCTCAGTCTGCTCTCAAAACAAAGTGAAATCTGGCAAAACAAAACAAAACTGCTAATCTGAACCAGGACACTCAGAAACCCCCGCAGCATCTACAACATGGCAGAGACACATGTTTACAAGGCAAGAACTGCTCCACAGCCAGTGACTCTCCCAGGCGAAGGGGTGCCTCTCAGCGAAGCAGCCATATGGAAGTCAGGCTCTTCACTCATTTTGAGGTCAGCCTTTGAGTTACGCTATTGTGGGAAATGAAGGAATTCTGGGCATTTTGGGGTTCACGACATTACTGTGAGATCACATCAGCTGTTCTGCGTGGCATGTTTTCCATTCCCCAATACACACTGCTGCTCTCGGTGCGCTCAGGAGAAGGTCCCCAGCTCACGGGGTCACACAGAGCGCAAAGAAGTGGCTCTGTGCCAATACTGGGCATTTTGCCGTCAGAGTACGGCCAGCTGCCCTCAGCGTGGTTCCACCTGCCACACAGGCTGAAGGCGCCGGCACCGGAGGCCACGCTGCGGCTCTGCACCGACAGACGCGCTCCCAGCACTGCACGGCCCCGGTGCGTCCCGCGGGGAGCGGCCCGGCAGCGCGAATGACAGCGCAGTCACCGGCGCCCACTCACTGCCGTGCTCGGGGGAGTCCGGCCCCGCGCCCCGACCTGGCCCGCGGCAAACCACCCACCGCCTCCGCCCGGGCGGGCGCACCGAGTCGCCTGAGCCCCGCGACACCGGTAACGGCGCGGCCAGGCCGGGACCAGGACCCTGCACTCACCTCCGCTCCTTCTGCCGGTACATGTTAAGGCGCCGGATGGTGGCTCGGTCCCGCATGTTGTTTCCTCCCGCGCCCCCCACGCGATCTGCGGAGACAAGAGAGCATCAGGTCAGGCCCGGTCCGGTCCGGTCCGGTCCGGTAGGGCCTGGCCTGCAGCCCCCGCACGTACCGGGGTTGGTGCTGGCGCGGGAGGGGTTGATGGTGCTGCGGCCCTTGTAGCGTGGCTTCACCATCGTGCTGCACGAAGCCCCCTGCGCGGGGCCGGACCGGGGAGAACCGAGAGACCGCTCTGCCACACGCGCCGCAGCGGGCAGGAAGCGGCGGCACAAACACTTCCGGCGTGAGGGTCAGCGGCATGACGCACTTCCGATGAGTTAGTCTTCCGGCTGCGCAGGCGCAGCAAGTTGCCTTGACAACAACGTCTCCCCCCACCACCACGCCCGATCGCCATGGCAATGCGTGGGGCCGCCCCGGTCCCCCGCCCCGGCCCGCCGTGCCCGCGGG
>JAHREF010049257.1:13701-23972 GCA_033628625.1 Charadrius hiaticula | reverse complement strand
GATGGGGACGGGGATGGGGATGGGGACAGGGATGGGGATGGGGATGGGGATAGGGATGGGGATGGGATGGGATGCACTGAGCTGCTTGTTTGGAGGGGAAGGCAGGATTTTACACTGAAGAGATGCAGGTTGTGCTGTATCGTGCTGCTTGGCCTCGACCCAGAGGATCATCTCTGGTGTGTTTTATTTAGTAGTACAGAGGTAGCCTTAGATGCCAAGGGTTACACAAATAAAAACAGATGCTTTTGATAGCTGTCAGCATTTTAATGAGGAATAAAATTGAGCCCTGGATACTTCTGGCCATCTAATGGCATGATTTTTTGTAATGCGTGCTGATTTTTTGTTGCTATTTTTTTCCCCATATTTTATGATGACTGCCTGAAGTCCTGATCTGGTGGGATTATGCCAGATACCTGCACGGTTGGAGACTCATCAGCGATTCAGATTCCTTCAGTCAGAATGTCAGTTTTATCACAAAACTTGTAAAGCTTACCGTGGTGATTTCAAATTTCCTCTTTAGTAGACATTTTGTTTGAATGCCATGAAGGGGCTCCTTTCTCGGCGCCCCCGGGAGTACAATAAGCTATGCTCTTTGAGAGAGGCTAGATGACTACAAAGTTACCTTCATTAAATTTTCTCTTCATGCTTTAGCATAGAATATTTCTTTTTAAAACACTCTCTCCTTTTCTTTTGTGTCTTCATCCTATTACCTTTATGAGATTGCGGTGCATCAGCTTGATGGAAAAGGTGGGTGCGCGGCTCCCTCGGAGGTTTATTCCAGCGCACAGAAATATTCTGCTCGCATGCGAGGAGCTTGAGGAGCAGCTGGGAAAGCGAAAGCAGATCAAGTAATTGTAAACTTAATAAAAACACGTCGTTACTAGCGTGCCATGTGGCGCGCGGTGCAGATCAGACTACGGTTCGTATTGACTTTTGCTGAGAAAGGCATTTGAGATCGCGTGTGTGTTGATTCTGTAAAGTAGTTATTGAGTTGCGCTCAATGGAGCTGGAGCCCTGGTTCACTCCTACGGTATGTATTTTTCCTTCAGTTTGGTTGTGAAATTCCCAAGTGATTAAATAAATAAATGAATAAATAAAACGATGGGATGCTCTCCCTGCCACACGTGTCCCAAAACATAGATCTCTCTCTCAGGACATGGCATGGTTCAGGGAAGGGACCTCCTACTCGAAGCAGGATCAGCTCTGGGACCAGACCAGGTTGCTTTATCCATCCAAGTATTTAAAACCTCCATGTTTTCACTACAGATTCCACATAATTACTGGGTTTGTACTGTTTAGCTTTTCTTACAAGCTTTTTCTTCAGTCGAGCCCCACAGACCCTTAAATGCTTCTCTAAAATGACCCTTATTTATAGGAAGTTTAGAGAAGTTCTCTGTTAGGGAGAAATTTCATTTCCCTTTTGAGGAGTTTCCTTGCTGTTGGCTGTTCCTGACTGTCCATCTGAGAGCCCTGTCATCCATCACCAACCAGAAATCAATGGCAAAGCCTTCAGTGGGGTTACCGTAATGGACATTGCGACCTTCTTTCCTGAACGGGAGATCCTGCAGCACGTGGTTTACGGCCATCTCATGTTAGACAGTAATCTCATTTAGCGTTTTCCCAAAAGTGCAAATAGTGCATTAGGGGAGTGTAACAAGCACAGCAGATCAATACGGAGACGGTGCTCTCCTTCAACAGATTAATCCAAGAAAATGGACTTTGTTGACTTGAAGGAATTGGCCCTGTTCGCCTTGAGCTGCATCGGGTCTTGAAGACAAGTCACTGTGGGGCAGGAGATGACGCGTCTTAGAGGACTCCAATACTGTCGGCAACGTAGAGTCCATTGAAGCATTCAAATAAAGGATAATACGTCGACTTTGAACGGTCACTAATGGCATGGCTCAGGAAAAAAAGCAATCAAAAGAGCTCCTTAACGTGGGTTAGAGTACCCCCGCTGAAACGGCTTTAAATACGTTTACAGAATTTATGTAGCCAGTGAACAGCAGCCCATTTCCTTCGCTCTTCACCTTTATATAAGAAGTCACTTTAAAATCGATTGTGAATAAAGGCACAGCTAGGTTTACTGCGTGTATTTTTTGTTAACTCATTGTCTATTGTATTGGTTTATCAACTCAGAACAGGGTTTCAGGCATTTAAAATGAGCTCTGGTTTAGTTGGACCTAAATCGCCACCACGGTGAGTCTTACATCTCCAAAGAGCGTACGTGGTGCTCCCTCTCGTACTGCACCCCGATACGGACCTTGCCACAACCAGTCGGCGTGCAGCAGTTCATGGGCGTACATTTGGATGCCTAACACGCTTTTGAAGTGCTTGCTGATATCAGCAGAGGGGGGATTAAGGGAAAATCCTCATCCGTAAGAGTCTACAGAAGTTTGAACTTCCAGATCGTAAAGTGCGTAAGCACCTGGGACTGCATTTAAATTCTGTTTTAAGCATTTCACAGATACATGGTAATGAATGAAAAGAGTAAGACGGTTGTTTTATATGGGTATATGTATTGGCACTACATCTTGAGTGATTGCCAAGAAGTCAGTTCCCCTAAGGAATTACATTGTGCTTCGCATTTCACTTTCTTACCGGAGTAAAATAGAGATCTGCCTCGGCCAATCAGCAAAATAAGAAGGAACAGAATATTCAGCTGAGGATACTGTAGCTGAGGTGTCTCATTTTTTTTATTATTGAACTAAAAGTAGCGTGGGCTGGAATGGATGTTAGAGCAGCCACTGTCGGGCTTTCCTGGGAGGGTGAGTGCGAAGGTGCGTTAAGTATACAGTTCGCAGGCGTAAAGCAGATAGTTGTTTTCAAGGCATATGAACTGTAAATGTTTCTCTAAATTTTCGTGCATTGTTTTCTACCATTGAAATATTTTATCTTTGGTGTGAAAGGGGATTAACTTTGATTTGATTGTCTTTTATAGAAGTGAGTGCCTTATAAAGTATTTATAAAGTAGATGTCCAGTTAGCATAACATTTCAGTGGACATTTCATCTCTGAAACACTTCACCAAACTCCTTCCTTTTGAAACAGGGAAGTATTGTATTCCCGTTTTAATTCTGTGGCGCTGTCAGTGTGGATAACATTTTATAGCTTAGTGCAAATGACAAGATTTTTGTCCAAAAGAGGTTGGATTTTACAGGACAGACTAAAGAAGCTTCCATTCCTTCGGCTTCCATTGAAGCCAAAAAGTATATAGCATCAGCCAAAAAGATGGCAAGAGTGATGAATCTATACAGTGAAGAAAATAGACAAAAATCCTATATAACTTGCACATCTGGCGTCAGGATTAGAATTGAAGTGATGGGAAGGAGGATGCACCAAAAATAGAGGCTATCATCAGATCAGCAAAAGTAGGTTCCGCAATTTGCTGATGGTAGCAGGATTTTTGTATTTTCGAGGTCAACCCAATGGGTGATTTCACTTTTATGCGGGAGCAATATTTAATAAGTAGCAAGATTATGTGGTCATAGGACTGTACAGCGATGCAGCTCTCCTGTGGTTCTGTGACTGTTTCTCTGATGTGGCTGAGATCAGATGTGCTTCGTCTTTGCTGGGATCTTCATTTAAGGACGTGTGCTCATAAGAAGTTGGATGTTAATTTTCTTTGCCAGCTGGAACCTGAGTACTGGATCAGGAGGACACCTGTGGTCCTAATAGCCAGATTTCTGCAGCTCATGTTGATGTTTGCATCTGATGTTACCCACTTCATAGTCCAAACATCTCTAGAAACAGCCTTTGTTTATAAGTTTAAAGTGTTTTCCTTCACTTCTATTATTTAGTTTACTTCTTTAAAAAAAAAATAAAAAAAGAGTTACATCTTTCCTGAAATTTTTTCGAGAAGGAAACCAAAATGTTCTCTTCTCTTTCCCCAGGCGATATGAGTCTCATCCAATCTGCGCTGATCTGCAGGATAAAATCCTACAATGTTACCGGCAACACGCTCAGGAGACCCTCAGCTGCTCTGCCCTGGCTAGCCAGTACCTGCATTGTGTCAATCATGCCAAACAGGTGGGTGTAGAAATATTGCCACCGAATTAATCATAGAATCGTAGAATCACAGAATGGTTGAGGTTGGAAGGGACCTTAAAGATCATCCAGTCCCACCTCCCTGCCATGGGCAGGGACACCTCCCACCAGACCAGGTTGCTCCAAGCCCCGTCCAACCTGGCCTTGAACACCTCCAGGGATGGGGCAACCACAGCTTCTCTGGGCAACCTGCGCTAGTGCCTCACCACCCTTAAAGTGAAATTTTTTTTCCTAATATCTAATCTAAATTTACTTTCTTCCAGTTTGAAGCCATTTCCCCTCATCCTATCACTACATGCCCTTGTCAAAAGCCCTTCCCCAGCTCTCCTGTAGGCCCCCTTTAGGTGGAATGGAGAAGAGGACTACTGGATTGTCCAATTAGTCCTTCTTACGTGCCAAAGCAGTACTGTTCCCAGTATGTATGTTCTCCCAAGCTTTGTGGAGTCCACTTTCAATTTGTTCACATGCTGGGATTTCCATCTCTTCCCTTGGGAAGCTCTCGTTTAGCGCAGTAGCTATCACTGTTGGCAGATGTTTCCTTCTATCTGCAGTTTTAGCAGTAAAACGAGGGGTTTAAACTATGTGGTACTATTTGTCATAAATGTGACCACTTTTGGTAAGAAATGAATGGATGTCTCAAACTAGGTTGCTCACCAGTTGGAAGCCTTGATTTATTTTATGTTACGTACTCTGAGAGCCTAATGCTGCCCTTTACCTGGTCTTGCCCTCCTCTCATCCAATTTCCTAGGATATGGGTTGTTACTATAGTTTATAAACTTTAATGCTTTATATTTGTGCAGCATAAGGGAAAATGATAGTAAAATATGCATGTTTTGGTTCAGCTAAAATTTCTAAACATGATTCTTTTGCAACAGCTTACATCATTCAAATAATAGAGATGCATATGTTAACCTCAGTTGCGTTCTTAAAGAAACCAGTTGCGAATACGCTTATAGGCCATATATGTAGTGTATGTTAAAAGTGCTTAAATAAGACTGTTGATCTTTATTTCTGATAAAATCTATGAGTTAATATTTGAACATGTGAAAATGCGGGCTGTGATGTGTTAGCAGAGACCCAGCAAGCACGTCTAGTATTTGATAATGATAATAATTTTCATTCAAGTTAATTCTGCCTGTCCAGAAAAGTAGTAAGACCATGACTGTAATCATTCACCGTGACCTTTTTGCGGTTACACCGGTGCAGCCTTGCTCTGGTATTACTGAGGATCTTGCTGGAGGATCTTGAGGATCCGCTGCTCGTGGTCTAGGGCTGTGTAAGACTTGATAGGAGGCGATGGTTACGTGACTGTGCTAAAGCTGTTCCTCAGTCCACAGCGCTTAATACATTTATGCGGTGCTATTATTGTTAATTCTCTGTTTCTGCAGTCAGTGTGCTGCTTTTTGCACGGGCAGCCTGGCTGGGTCGGCAGCGCTGGCAGACACTCTCTTCTACCGTAGTAGCGTGGTTGTTCTCTGAACAGTGCGGGACGAGGACAATTTGTGTGGCTGTCAGGGCAGCTCCAAAATCACTTTATGATCATCAGTGAAATCTTAACAAAGGATTCATGTAACAAAATATAAAAGTCGATGAGATCCCCCTGTCCTTTTCAAAATCACCTCCTTCAGTATATCCATTGGTGTTTCTCCTGCCCACTTGTTAATGTACCAAGCTCCTCAGCTCCTTCATTTCCTTAAATACTCTACAGCCTACCGGATCTCCCTGCTCATGACAGTTTTTCCTGATCTTCTAGCCTGAGGCTTTCTTTCACAAAGTTACTGGCACTTCATTAATTTTGGAAAGGTGGTTGAGCCATGCTGAGGCACCCAAGCCTGAGAAGTGCAACCAGCTTGG
This sequence comes from Charadrius hiaticula, assembly GCA_033628625.1. Lineage (NCBI taxonomy): Eukaryota > Metazoa > Chordata > Aves > Charadriiformes > Charadriidae > Charadrius > Charadrius hiaticula. The sequence goes on along the minus strand of JAHREF010049257.1, from coordinate 18,075 downwards.
TCCTGGGTGCAGGAGCTGCTGTGGCTACAGCCTGCAAATTTTGCTCATAGAATCACAGAATGGTTTAGGTTGGAAGGGACCTTGAAGATCATCCAGTTCCAACCCCCTGCCATGGGCAGGGACACCTCCCACCAGCCCAGGTTGCTCCAAGCCCCGTCCAACCTGGCCTTGAACACCTCCAGGGATGGGGCAGCCACAGCTTCTCTGGGCAACCTGCGCCAGGGGCTCACTGCCCTCAAAGTGAAAAATTTCTTCCTAATATCTAATCTAAATCTTCCCTCTTCCAGTTTGAAGCCATTCCCCCTCATCCTATCACTACATGCCCTTGTAAAAAGTCCCTCTCCAGCTTTCTTGTAGGTGCCCTTCAGATACTGGAAGGCCTCTATAGGGTCTCCCTGGAGCCCTGTCTTTTCCAGGCTGAACAACCCCAACTCTCTCAGCCTGTCTTCATCCCCGTCTTCCCTAAGCTGTATAGTCCCCCGTGACCTTTTGAATTGGATTTTTTTGCTTTCAGTTGAATTGCAATTTTTGTACCTAATTCCTACTATGACAAACAATATTTGATGCGTATATTTTTTTTTCCAAATTTTCCCATAGTGTGATTTTTGTATTCCAACCCCAGTCTGAAGTTACTGGACTGTGGGTATTTCCAAGACATTTAGAAAAACGCCATTGAATAATACAAGATTGTTATGTAGTGGACTAGGTTTTCACTGTGGCTTGCATCTTCTGGAACACTAATTTACTGTATGTGTAATTCTATATTATTTTAAAAAGTAACTAGAAAATTTAGAAAATTACTTACACACGTTTAAAGTATAGCTAAAGTTTGTATCTGGTAGGAATTTCTTCAGAAGTATATGATGAGGATGAATTAATTCATGTTCAGAAGGTGCGGGAAAAGGAAATTGCATAAATATGAGCGTTGGGTTTTTGAACCCTTTTAAACACCTTTTTTGTTGAAGATCTTCAACCAAGCCTGTCAAGTAGTTAAAAGTGTTTCCTAAATGCTTCTTATTCTCTTTCACACATGCTTCAAGATGAGAATTCAGAGAGGTTTCTCTCTTATGATAACAGAGAAGGAGAAGCCTTTTATGATGGAAATATTTGCAAGCGGGAACAATTGTTTTTCATAATGAACATCAGTCCTCTATAGCTCATCCTCCATGTGTTGCAGCTGTAATTGTAATTATTTTTACTCGCTGATTGCCCAGAAGTCCAGACAAACAGTTACTTTGAAATAACTGCTAAACGTGGTTATAAAATACTGCAAAATTACCTACTGCGTGCGCTTGGTTGGAGGAGTGGGATAAGTAGCGGATTCAGAAATGAAAAAGTTAACTGACGCTGGCTACAAGAAACAAACAAAGAAGAAAATTTGCTAGAGGGAATAGACCAAGATATTGAAAACCAAATAAGTTAACTAATCCGATTTCCTGGCGGTGAGTCTGGGCACTTGTGCTCGGGCTGAGCACACTCTGTGCTTTTCATAAATTGAATTTATTGACTCCTCTTTCTTTCCTATCTTGCTTATAATTATCTCACCCTCTCTTCTGTATGCTCCTTATTTCTCATCCTGTCTGTAATCTCATGTCTCTATCTGTCCTTTTCTCCCCTTGTTAGAAAGGCCCAGAGAGCTGTTAATTCAGAGGAGTTTGACACATTGTTGTATCTTCACTTTAAATCTTTTCCCAAAGTCATGAGAAGCTAGTGAGATAAATTAAACTCTATTATTAATGTTTGCATTTTATTGTAATAGTAACGGAGAGAAAAACCTACTTAATGGAGCCGTTAAGGGGGAGATATTAGGATTGTCTGTGGCATGGATTTGTGCTCCCACTGCTGAAGTTACTCCAGCCAGGCATCACTGTACTAATATGGACTATCCAGTGGCATTTTTTTATCACTTATCCTAGTCTGCTGTCCACTGATACAGACGAGGTGACTGTTAAAATACCTTTTTTTTTTTTTTTTCATTTTTGTGGGTTGGGGGTTGTTTTTTTTTCCTTTCCCCTGGGCTACGGGCAGTCCTAACGCCTATACGGAAACACGACAAGACTATAGTTTGATGAAGTCTGTGCAGTAGTTTCCTATCAGACCACTGAATTTCACAGGGATGCGAGTCTCTGCAGGCAGGTTAGATTCAAAAGTACTTCAAAGAAGGGTACCAACCGCTGCTGGTGTCTGACAGCCTGGCTACAAAACATTATCCTTCAGCCTCTTCAGCCTTCTCGGAAACATTATTTTAATTTGTAGGATAGAGTGGTCCTTAATCATACATCCTGGTCAGAATAAAACCATTATTTTAGGCTCATCCTCCAGTATTTTACTAGACACCATCTTCTAATCTAATGGAAAAATATGTAAAATTAGTGTAGCTGGAAACACTGAACTGAAATGCAGTAACAAGGCATTGTCTTTTATGACCACTATTTAACACTGCCTTGGTGGAAGGAAGTTTATTGTGGAAGAGTCAGACCAAGTTCCCTTCACACCTACACTGGGGTCATGAAAAAAAAAACAGAAGGAAAATGTTTGAAATACATGAAGTAAATTTGTAAGTGATGTTAAATGGCAAAGAACACTAAAAAAAACCCCATCAATACAGACAAAACCAAATCAAGCCCTGGAACGCTCCCATTTGTCTGAAGATGAAATTTTGTGGGCAGAAATATGCGTGCGATGAACAAAAAACCTGCAATTTCTTTCCTTAGGATACTAAATAAAAGAAAAGTAAGGCAATTTTTCTCAGATCTTTTGGGAATTTCCTGCGTTAACTTATGCAGTGTTAAATTTATGTAAAGTTAATATTCAGCCCAGCGATGGCTTCGAGCAAGTTTCTGTAATACCGCTGCAAAAAGAGTCTTCCAGTTAAAGTAGCCTTCATCAGTTTTGCAGAAATCTCCGTGGGGATGCTCTCAAAGTGAGATTGGAGATTTTGTTAACTAATAAAAGTTTCCCTTTTTTTTTGGTCGTAATAGCACCTACAGAGCATAAAAACGACTCCGTTTATTTTGTCAGCGTGTACTTCTCTACCATGGGCTCTGGAGAATATTGGCCATCACAAAGATATTTACCATCTTTTCATGTGCGCATTGTCCTGTTCCTTGGTGCAGCTCTGAATCCCTGCAGAAACACCGCTTCATCTAGTTGGATGGTTCACCAGGTTATTTTTAGAAATACCATGAGAATTTGGTTAAAGACATACGTGACAACAGGTTTTTCATTGCCTTTATTTTTCATTTTCCTGAGCCCTGACTTCTGTGACTCTGACGATGCAGTCCAGAGTCACCGGACAATGTGCCTGTCTGGCACTGCTCAAATACTTGAATCAGCTGTTTGTAGGTCTCCTGTAAAGTTTCAAGGTTTACATTTGGGCTTGCTCCTGACATAAGCCCTAAAAATTATCAGATCCCTTCCTACCATTTCTTACAAGGAGACTCCTAATTACCATCTTCCCTATTTTCTGGATTTTGAAGGCAAGAACAGTCGATTGCCTTGGGCAACGTCCCAGTCCTCCAGTGAATATAGATGGCCTCCAGCATGCTTTTACTGCCCAGCCTGTCCGTGTCCTCTCAGATCCCACTTTTCCCCTTCCTGATCTAGACAAGCACCATCCATACATGTGCTCGTTTCTGCAGACCCATTATTTCTAGAGCGTGGAATAGGAAGTTCTTAGTAGAGCCCTACATGCTGTCCTTGCCAGTCTGCATTTTCAGGGTGGAGGCCAGGATCTCTCTGAAGGGTCAAGACCTTGATGGCAGAGCTCTCTGGTGTGGCAGGAGGAATAACTCTTGGACTACTTGAGAGATCTATACTTTTAGCTCTTGGTGGCCTGGCTGTGCACAGGAGGTGGTTAATGAAGTGCGAGGTCAGTGCAACACGTTCAGGCTATCGACATTCTGATTATGACTCAGAACGCCGGAAGGAGGGAGGTAGGGGAGATACTTAGTGTCGTATGTCTTCAGGATGTATTTCCTCAAGTATGGAATTGCTGGGAACGGGATTTATCTTATTGTGAGATCAAACATTTTAATTTCCGTAATAGCCGTAGCGTGACTAGAGCCGTGATAGCGTTAGAGTGGATGAAAAGGAATCATTGCCGCAACTCTTCAGGCTTCCAAATGGCTGACTTGTTGCGTCCTCAGGTAGCTTCATTCTGCCTCTGTGGCTTGTCGATGTGCGTGGCAAGGCTTTCGACACTGTCTCCCACATCATCCTCACAGGCAAGCTTAGGAAGTGTGGGTTAGATGAATGAGGTGGATTGAGAACTGGCTTACAGATAGAGCTCAGAGGGTTGTGGTCAGTGGTGCAGAGTCTAGTTGGAGGTCAGTAACAAGTGGTGTCCCTCAGGGGTCAGTACTGGGCCCAGTC
>JAHREF010049257.1:0-13428 GCA_033628625.1 Charadrius hiaticula | reverse complement strand
CCTGGACGCTGTCCTGTGCAACCTGTTGTAGGTGACCCTGCTCTGGCAGGGGGGTTGGACTAGATGATCTTCAGAGGTCCCTTCCAACCCTAACCATTCTGTGATTCTGTGTTGACAATGTTGCTTTTTCTGTATTTTAGTTTTAAAAAATTGCAATTCCTAGGAAGGAATTGCAGCCAAACTTCTCTGGACTAACTCTGAGTTCTTGAAATATGTGTTTCTCCCTTCTCTTCCCTTCCCTTCCCCCTGCCCGCTTTCTCAGCAGAGCATGCTTGGGAGAGGAGGATAAAGGCATTGTCCAAATCAAGCACAAGACCATCAACTCTAATTTCAGCAGAAGAGCATTTTTTCCCAAGAATGATATGACAGCCCATTTACGGGGCAGACCAATAAAGAGAAGAACTGGAAGAGCCATTTCGAGAGCAGCAGCCATCACGGCTCAATCAGCGTGACCATTTGAAAAGCCAAGACCTGTATCTTATTGCATCAGAAATCATACATCCGAAGATACTGTTCGGGCTTAGTAAAATCCACTTATTGGTGATTGAAGGAAGGAAAAGAAAAAAACCTTTCACTGACCTCGGAGAGGGGAAATATCCTTCAAAGGCTGCTATTTCATTGTAGAATCTCCTCAAAAACTTCTCCCTGTCAAAGGCGCGGGTATGTAACACTCGGTGTGCCGGGGACGCGGCGGCACTTTGTGAGGCAGTCAGCCGTCGCTCCTCACCCTGCAGCCCGTATTCGTTGCTCATATTAAAGTTTTCCTTACGATGTATAATGATGTAAATTGTGCTTGAACTTACATCACAAATTATGTAACTTAATGAAGTCTCTCTCCAGGCCTTCTGCTGGAATGATGTTAATGATCCAACACTTAAGCTGTAACATGGCCTTTATTTACGTGAAATGATTCTGTTGTGCTCCTCACTCCAATCAAGTACTGACGAATATGCCTCGCTCTGTACCAACAATAAATATATTTTATGCACAAGATCGATGTTTCAGTCTGTCTCTCTTTCCGCTTCTCAGAGGCGGATGGTGTTCCCTCTGCTGTGTCAATCATGGTTTTCCAGCAGATGTTATCGCTGAAGCTTTAAAGCACAGACTTTTATGCGTATCCAACCTCGGTTTTGGGAACGGTACTTACATATAACTGTTTTCCGTCACAGCAACCTAAAAGGATCCCACGTGATGGTGTGCTGTGATTCATACACCACCAGTTTCCTTTCTTGGAGGGTACTTGTGAATGAAAGGGCATACAGTGCCCCAAACTGCAAAGCATCTTTAGGCAAGTACCCGGTTTCATTTAATTGTTTTTATTCAGATAACGACCGCCGCATTCGTCTTGCCAAACAATCTTAGAAAAAGTTTTTTACGCAGTAGGAATAGTAGCAGTGTCAAATGAGCAACGTGTGTAGAGCCTTCTGCTGTTTATTTACCTGTTCTGTTTCTTTAATTGGCCATGTCTGAACTGCATCCTACCGTACAACTGCGAGTGCACCTGCGGATCTCATTTATATTCAAAATATTGCCCGTGACTCTCCTATTCTTATTATCAAGATGCTTTGTGAGTACTGGTTAATTAAGGATATTTTTTCTTTAATGCTACAAAAAGAAGCTGGGCTTTTTTCACGTGTGAAGCAACTGTAGTATCAGTAGGGGAGGAAGATCCTGGAGTTCAGCCTCAGGTGCCAGGTAAACTGCTTGAGAGAAATAATAGGGACATAAGCAACATGTTTACATGGTGACTTGCTGTAGTGTTTACAAATCAGCTAACTCGCAAATTCTCCTTTATAATGTTCTCTTTTGTAACAGAGAGCCAAGAAGTTGGCAGGTCCCTCCTTGCCAGACTTAGAATTGGCAGCAAAACGCAGCGTAGAGGAAAAGCAGACGTTTTTAAGGCCAGATGATTCTGTAAAATCAGGAGAAGAGCTATGTCGGGAAGGAAGGTCTCTGTTATTGCCAAATGTTTATTGGTTTCCCGTCCTGACAGCCTTGAGCAATGGGAGTCAGTCTTGCTTGCTTTGTTCCAACTGTGTTTCGGGCTTCATTTGAGATGTTGTGTTCTTTAAACATCTTCTCTATCATCAGTAGCGGCATCTCTAGCATGTGTTGCATGAGCTTGGGGGATGCTGATCGCGGCAAACAGGGTGTAGACTCTAAAACGGTCCATGCTGTGGACAACTTTTGCCTTTGAAGTAGAGCAGCAGTTCTGAACGTTTCTGCAGCGAGCTTCGGTTTGCCACCTCTGCTGTCTTTGCCACCCCTCCTTCCACGCACCGGCGTCCTTGTCCTTTCCTCGGTCCTCTTTTTCCCTCCCTTCTCCCCACTGGTTGGTATGGAGTTCAAGCAGGACACGCTCCTTTTGAAAACAGAGTTGAGGGGTGATGGTGGACATTTCTGCTCAAGGAAGCAGTAGGTCTGCCTAAAATAGAGACATCTTTTGTTTTGAAACTGGACTAACAGTATTTAAAAAAAAAATTAATAAAAAAACCCAAGGTTCATAATATCTGAAGAAGCACAAGCAAGGTGAGTGTGTGGCTGTAGCTTACTGTTTATGGTACTGGGGGGAAGGAGAAAAAGTGCTGGGTGTAGTCCGTTCTGGACAATGTTCTTCCAGCCAAGACTTACATTGTAGGTGCATTTCAAGATTGCAAATCTTTGAAGTTTCCCATTTTTCTCTCTCTTTTTTTTTTTTTTTTTTTAAGAATGGAGAGCATGTGGGGAGGTCTCCCTCCTTCTCAGAAATAACCAGATCTCTCTTAAGACTGCTCGCTGCCAAACAGAATTTCAGCTCAGCTTAATGGATCCTCATCTCAGAAGGGATGATAGAGGTGATATTCTCCAGGGATGATAGATGAAGGCATAGAATCATAGAATCATTTAGGTTGGAAAAGACCTTTAAGATCGTCGAGTCCAGCTGTTAGCATGACACTCTCTGCCCGTGGTAGAGGATAATTTCAGATGTTCTTGTTGATCATTCACGAGCTCTGATCAGCTGTAACCAAAGGGCAATTTTACCTAGGGTTTTAAATGGAAAAGCAGTATTGTAACAGCTAAATCAAAGCTTTTCATTGTTCTTTGCTCGGTGTCGGTGGAACAAATCACAAGTCTTTGAATGGTGTCAAAATAATCACTGCTATCCTACTCTCATGTAATTTGGCAGTGGTAGACTCTTTCAAGTACTAGACTTCCTTTCCTCGGGAGTCGTCTGTGTCTCAGACAGATCACATAACCTTGCAGAGTTGGTGGGGTTTTGTCACCTGTGCGGGTATCCCCGCGTTACAGTTTTAAGCAGGTATTTGGAATTCGCTTTAATATGGAGGTGGCTACGGGTTGGGATAAATTTTACAGCTCAGGTGGCCACTGCTTTGTTCTCTTTTAAATCCCGTGACTTTTTTGAGAGAATCAAAAGAGGCAAATGGAGTTTCAGGTGGACTCCGTCTGAGGGAGTTACGTGTCATCTCTCACGCTGAAAAAGCGATAGGAGGGGGGACCTTTCCCTTTCCATCCTTTTTGTTTTCCTTTCCAAAGAAACAGAAATTGTAGACAATATTCTTCTCTGCAAACTGTTGCAAGGTCTTCCCTCCAGCTGCAAATGCCGATTGGGTTTGGGCAAAGCAAACTGATTATTTCTAGTATTTTCTTTATATGTAGCTTCTATTCTATGGGCACCTAGAGATCCCTAAACAAAACCGGCCGTTCCTCACAGTAGGTACCACCGAGACAGAGCAAGGCTTCCCAAATAGCAGGGACGGAGCAAACTGAAGGCTGCCAAGTCATTTGCCCACTGCGCCGAAACCCATTCGCAGGACCCAGAAATCGTCGGGTGTTTGTCCCATGCCGGTTGTTCCCAGGTTGCAGCTTACCTGCCCCCAGGAAATCCTGTTTGATCAAGAGGTGGGTGTTGCCACTTCATATCAGATAAGGATTTAGGTTTTGGTGTCTTCTCACCGGCAGGCAAATGGCTGCAGAAGTGAATTTTGTAAGCTGGTCGTGTCAGAATTTGCAAAGGTTTGTGTTGAGCTGACACTGTGTTTTGGAAGTTGGCTGATGGCACAAGAGAGGGAACCGTGGAAGGAGAGAGCAAGAGGGATCGTGCATAAGGTGGGCATCCATCCTACAGCCATGAGAGCCCTTTCTGTGTTCAGACTCAAACGTTTCTTCATACAAAATCATCCACAGGTCATGACCAGCACTAATGAGACCATTTGCGTTCGTGCTTTAAGAACGATGATTCTTCCCTAAAGACATGGGGGCTGTTTTCAGGGTTAAGCACCCACTGTCACACTGAAGTTCAGGAGAGCAGGGAGCGTCTACCAGACCCTGGCTTTTGAGACACCAAGGGAACATTCAAGTAGGGGCCTGGAAAACGAAGAGGGAGTAAGCTTGGGGAGGGGACTTGACAGTGATGTTCATGTTGGGTTTTGCTGGGTGAACACTCTGCTGTTTTCAGCTCTGTGTTGGAGAGGAACGTCTGTCATCTCAAGTCACTTTCCTGTTTACTCTCGGCTGCTGTTCTCATCGGAGGGAGCAGTATCCGGTAGGGCCTGGAGGCGAGCGCGTCTCTGGTTTGATCATCAGCATGGTGGTGATCCCACAGCGCTGTGCTGAGGATATTCCCACCGGAGAAACCCACATGCAGCAAAGGTACCGTGCCCTTCCGTAGTCTGCCTGGCAGCAAAACGGTGACTGCGATGCAAACATGGATTCACCAGCCAAGGAGCTTGATCAGCATCTACCCCTCCCTGAGGAAGAGGGAGACATCCTGGTGTGAGGAGAACCACGATGTGAAGAGGACCTGGATCTTCAAGTCATTGTGAAAGAGCTGGGCAGGTTCCCAGAGAGCATGGGGCACTGAGCCAGGGCTCCTCCACAAGAATGTCAGCGCCATGTGAACAAAGATGCTGGGTAATTAGAGAGGTAATTAGTTTGGTAATTACTAAGGTAATTAGTTTGATTCTCTCTCAAGCCAGTAACTGCTGGGAAGAGAACACGAAGCCACTGTGCTGGAGGGAGCACCTTGAATGGCAGTGCTGCAGCAACCCCCCCGCCGGGTTAACCCTTCGCCCTCCTGTGTGGGAAGTACCATCTGATGTGTTGCTCAGAATGGGGTGGTTCGGAGGAAAAATAACCCCGAAAGGTCAACTTGTCAGCGGGCTCGTGCCTGAAAGCTTTTGAGCCACCTTCCAATGACACCCCAAAGTGCTTGTGCCATAGTTGGGAGAGCGCCGAAGGTGGTGGTGTGGTATTTATTAAGATTTTACGTACCATTAAGACTGCCGGGGGCAACTTTTGGGGGCACCTTTTGGGTAACCATTGCAAAGTGTCCCCGTGGCATTGCTGCTCTTGGGAGATGAGGGTTGTTCCACTGCTCCTTGGACATCCCGTCACCCGTGGGCTGCCCGGCTGGTTTAATGGAGGCATGTCTACCAGCTTGGGGCACAAGTGGGCAACAGGAGGTGGGTTTTTCCTGCTGCGCTGTCATATGAAACCGGTTATTTTTCTGACCGCCCTACGCAGGAAAATCATCCCGACTTCCTTCGCAAGTGCCGCAGGTGGACGGGGGCAGAGCAGTTGTCCCCGTTATCCCAAAGCCAGGGTGGACTGCGCAGATGGAACTGCGAGTGCTCATTTGGGAGATGGCGTTGGGGCTGCAAGAAGCGGATCGAGTTCCCAAGTAAACTGCAAGCTAAGCAGGTCCTTCTTCATGTTCATCTGTTGCTTGTATGGAAAGAGCAGGGCTGGAAGGGACTCGGCAAATTGTTGGAGTCCAGTATTCATTTGATACCAAAAAATTCTCACGTTCCTTCAAATGGGTCATCTTCTCCTTCCGAAGGTGCTCAGAGGTTTATTTGGTTGTGGTATAGGGGTTCAGTTCTGCAAAGGGTTTAGTGGGTGAAGTATAGCAGGGAGCAAGGAGAGGAGGTAATGAAGTCCCGTTAATGGACAGGAACCATTTTTGTTAGACTGCCCATGAGACTATAATGGATCTCTCCCCTGTTTCTTATGTCAGATAGTGATGATTTTCCCCCCCCCTCTCGGTTTTAATATTATTAACACTTGGGCTGTTTTGAAAAGGTCAAAGTCAGCTTGAATGTCTTCTAATCTGATGCTTCTTAAAAACAAGCAAACAAGAATTGTATATTCCACCACAGCAGAGCCTGATGGTATAAAGGAGGTATTTGTGGAGGTGAGCGAGGTCTGACTGATAGCAAGCGAGTGCTTATGAGCAGGGAAAGGTCTCGTGATCATTTTGGTTTCGCTTAAGGTTCCCACTCCTGGAATCAGGTGGACAAAAGAAAATCGCTGCTTTTGCCTGAAAAAAAATTAGCTGTGCAGAGAGAAGTCTGTGACCAGGATCCAGATACAGCTCCAGGAGCACAGACAAGGCAAAAGCAACAGAGCACATATGTATTTGTGGTTTTACACCTCAGAAGCTGATGCTGTTGCTGTTATTAGGACTGATGGGAAGTGCTGGAGAAATGCTGAGTGTGGGACCCATGAGCTGAGGCCAGAGCGGATAGATGGTCACACACCGACTTGGTGGGCAACACAATACCCTCCAGCACCAAATAGGATGGAAATCTCCCAGTTCCTGTTCTTTGGTCCCAATTTGCTGTCTCAGAGGAGCAGCGAGGGATTGCCGCAGCGGACGTCTGCCTGTGTGATTTTTTTCTTGCAGGTTTGGGGGAACGCTGCGGAAGAGAGGAGGCGGGGGAGAGGGAGGCTGTCACCGGCAGGAGAATATTAAATCGCCTCCAGTAAAACCAGAGGTGGTTGTGAATCCGGAATAGGATTAGGAATAGGTAATGTGCGGCTGCTGGTGATGTTACCGTAAGCAGCGGCGCGTTCTGGGATCTGCCCATCGACCCGCGCCCGCTGCCTTTGTGGCACGGAGTCAGGAGAAATCATTCACTCCCTGCAGCGTGCGTTTTTCTTGAATGGAGAGTGCACCCATTAGGGAGCCTGTAAAACAGCGTCGTTATGAATCGCTATCGAGTCTCGCCTTGTTGGGTTTTTTGGTGGTTTTGGTGTGGTTTTTTTTTTTTCTTTAAATGGAAGCTTTTTAATCTGACGTCTTGGCGCTTTGAGGGGTTTAGAATGAAGCCCATTGCTGCTGCTGCAGCTTGGTCTGCTGTTACCAAGAAACCAAATAGCATAATAAACATGTGTGTGTCAAACCTTGGTGACTCAGGGCTCCCCGGAGAGGTGGTGCTTTCTGCTGTATTGCACCTCCTGCTACCTGGGGTCAGCCTTTTGGAGCTGGTGGTCTTTCATGTCTTCTTCCTTAGACCATCCAACTAGTTTTGAGGCTCCTACAGGTCCGAGAGGACCCCGTGTATGAGCTGAGATGGTGGGTCTCCAGGCAAGGAATCCAGAAGATGGTCTCAGTCGCCTTCCTTCCCCAGGAGACCATGAGTTGAACCAACCACTCACACCATTTTGGTCCATGCAAAGGATGCCAAGTGCTCCACGGGGGTCACTGAGGCATCAGGGTGAGTGGTTTCTATTTTGAACGTTGCTCAGTGTGTCATTCCGCTTTTTATTGCCTCTGTTTCTGCAGCCTGGTAGAAATGGCCGTGTCAGGCTGGAAAATGCTCTGTAGGCATCAGAGGAGAGAACGTGTGGGCATGCAATTTATAATCTGCCCACCAAGAATGGGCTCTGCGTGTGTGTCTGTCCTTTTTTTTGTTGTTGTTGTTTTTCTTTAAGTTTTGCTTTGAACAAGCTGAACTAAGGAATTGTGTTTGATCTGTCCTGGAGGCACAACACAAGGTATGTGGTCACTGTCTCCTCCCTGGGGTGCCCGTGGTTTGGTGGAAAACTGAAGTGAAGCAGCTCAGCAGCTCTGCCCCTGAGCTTGTTGGCTGTGAAACAGCAGTGCCCGAGCAGCCGCTTGCCCCAGCTTGATTTAAAAATATCAAAATAGAAAAATATCTGTTGTTGTTGCTGTCCCTGGTGCACTGTGGGACTGTGTGCTACTCGCTTTGTTTCCTCGGATAACAGCCTGTAGTAACACAACGCACCTACTCAAGACTGCAGGGTGCTGAGGGCAAGCAAGGGGGGCCCCCAAAGAGACCCAAAAGTTGCCAGTGGGAAGTTCATGTCCATCAAGCAGAGCCAACCTTTTATTAAATGCATTTAATGTGATTGGGTTGGTGTTTGGGGTTTTTTTTCCCTTTTTTTTTTTTTTTTTGAGGGTGATGTACAACAACAATTGACATCCGACAATTTATACACAAACAGCAGAAGCACCGAACTGAGACTCTGCCCCTGGAGGTATCTTCATCCCCTCCATCCTCTTCTCCTGGATTTCCCCCCCTGACTCTGCCTCCAGTTCTTAAGCGATCCCTTCCCCCAGACAGAAGTTACTCACCACTTGATTTACGGGATTACAGAGACATTCATTTTGCCGAGGTCCATCTCGGCTGCCTCTGGGGAGGCTTCTTTCCTCCCCACCGCAGGAGAGGAGGGGGATGGAGAGGGCTCTGGACTCCGAGGCAGGCGCTAAGTGGGCTCTTTCATTTTTAAATCGGGTTTCTGCTCAGAGGTTAATAATTTCAGTTCTGATCCTCCTTAAAAAGTAGTGATTAATCCCCAGCACACATACTAGGCGCCCGTACAAAAAAATACCAACATGGCACTGGGCATTTTTCCCCCCCGTAATGAGAGCTATTCATAACCCAGCATCCCTTAAAGATTCCAGTTACCGCGTGGAAGACAGCATTGTTCATAAAAACAATTCCAAGGTGTTTTGTTCCCCAGTTTCTGGTGGGGAAAAAGTCTTTAGAGGAAAGTAATTGTTGGCTTAAAACTTCAGCCTGCATTCAGCAGCAATCCATCACCTCCATGTGCGTTTTGAAGCTCAGGTTACTCAATATTCAGGCTGGGAATACTCAGTGGGAACGAACGGGCCAGGGGCAGCATGAAATATTGCCGGCGAAATTCTTTCCAACCCGCTTGTGTTTCACGCCCTTCTCTTTGCTCAGGGACTCAGCGGAGGGAAAAAGGAACAAAAATCAAAATTCTTTTGTACGTTCCCATCCCGGGGAAAGCAGTAGGTCTGCGATGATGTGGGGACTCGCAACCTGGCTCCCCAATGCCCCCCTTGAGGATGCTGAAGCGTCCCCCATCCCTGCGGAGTGTTTGTGATGCTGCAACAAGGACCGAAATGGCCTCGGACGTTACCGCAGGCAGCATTGGAGGAGCAGTTTTTGAGGGGAAAGAGTTCTTTGTTCCCAGCCTCCTGGGGTGATACCATTTTTGCTCTCTGCCTTTAGGGCCATTGCTAAGGGACAGCTCTGACACGCTCGGGAAATCGATGCTCGTTAACCAAGAACGTGGTCGCAGCTCTCCCAGCCCTGTGTCCTGGTTGCCCAGCACCTTTTATCTGACACTCTTGAGGGCATTTGCAAAACGCCTTCAAATATTTCCGTATTCCATGTTTGCCGCTGCAGCAAGAGAACGGTGCCTGCATGGGAAGAGGGATGTGGGCAGGAGGAGGTCATGTCTTAGAACTGTGTCCTTAAACTTGACTACTTTTTTTTTTTTTTTTTTCTCCATAACTTCAAAAGCCACTATAAACTATGATGTTTTCTCACCTTGAAGTTTGTCACGCTTTTGCTATGTGAAAGAAAAGAGTGTGCAGGACCGGGGATGAGGGCTGCGCAGCACCGCACAGGTAGGAGCTGGCACGGGTGCGGGCAGCCCCCTGCGGCTCTGCCTTCACTGAAGGGAAGGGGAGGTGGTTCTCTGCTGGTCAGACTGGAGGAGACCTACAATCCTTCTGGTTCTGATCCCTTATCCAAGATGGGGGCTCATCCTGGAACTGTTGGGTATCTAAAAGTCCCATATCTACGAACTTCTAGTTCAAGGGAGTTGATCTCTTTCTTTCTCTCGTTGACCAAAGAGGGTGTTTTATCCCAAGGGTGCTTCAGCCCACCTTCTGGATTTATACGAACTGCTTCTGAATTTGCTTCCTCTTCCCATTGATCTTGGAGGGAGCCTGGGCGACCTTGTCTCATGCAGGGAGCTGAGGTGAGGTGAATCCCACCCAATGGTAAAAGCTATTTCTGAAGAAGCAGGGACAGTCCTAAGAGGGCCAGAAGGGACCTCAGCAGTCTTCAAAGTAAGTTGTCCTATGCTGGACCATTCCTGAAAGAATGGGGTTGTCGTCCTGTTTGCAGATGGTGGAGGTTGAGCAGTACACTCTCGGTACAGTACTGTCTGTCCCAGAAGGTAATTTTATAACTTTTTTTATCTTTTTTTTTTTTAACAAAAAAAAAATACGTTCCTGATCAACTTCTTTTCTCTTGGCTGTTCTTGCTGTGGGTTATGAAAGCGCAGATCATTTTCCAGCCTGGAGCTAAGCCACCCAGACCCTAAAACCCACAGGCAGTGCTGTCATCCCCTTCTTACAGGAGCGGAGATCCTGACAGCGCAAGGCCCAGATCCTCGGAAATGCTGTGGGAACCTCTGTGCCGCTGAAATCAGTGGATATTCGATGCCTCATTACCCTTGTGGATGGGGGGTCAGACCAATTCCTGATGCAATTAATGGGCATCTTGCTCTTTGCGCTTCCACAGCAGCAGCACAAGAAGCAGGAGCACAAGCCAGGCATCCCAGTCCGTAGCCCTCTGCGTGGACCACATGATGCACTTCCTCCTAGCAATGAAATTAAAACCAAGCTCTTCGTTGCTGTGACATAAAGGATGTATTTGGTAGCAGGTCTGCAGCTCTTGCATTACTCAGTGGTGCTGGTCTTCGCGCTTTCGCATGCTTGAGTTTTGCTATAATAGACAGGGCAGAGCCAGGCGGTGGAGAAGAAGACATTGGGCAAGGGGAAAAGACGTTGCAGATGATAGCGTTTTGTTGCTGGAAAACTTCACTGGGGTTTGGTGCCCGGCTGGTGGCCATGGGCTGGAAAATAAAGTGTCCGTGTCCTTATAGCAGGATGGAGCAAGGCTGGGAAACTGGGGCTGGAGTCCTTGTCCTTCCTCCATCCCCGTGTCGTCTTTCTGATGGGTATGTTGTTTCATCAAGGCCATAAAAAACAGCTGTTTAGGAAACCCAAAAGCCCAGCAGACCCCATCTGGGTCGTGCCACACAATCCCAACAGGGAGCATGGTCCCCAGCCTCAGAAGTCGAAGCAGAGAGGTTTCCAGCCCAAAGCCTGAGCGCACTCACCTCCGTTAAATAGAGCGAGTCTGAAGTTTCAGATGACCATCAGCGTCCTCGGCAAGCATAAACAGAAACGTGACTGACAGCGGCTTTGTCCCCACGTCTAGGAAACCTCCCGTTAAAATAGACTCGGAAAGAAGCCAACTGAAAGTAAAATGCTAAAGAAGGAAACACAAAAGATTGCCGGTACTTAATATAAATTTACATCATAAAGGCCATTTCAGGCTCCAGCGTCTCAGAGACTCGCCTTCATTTGGGACCGACTTCAGTTTCACGTTAATTTGCTGTAGTTACAGCTACCTAAGTGGATGTGCGATGCCAAGCCTTTCATTTCTTGATGATAATTTTTAAAAGCTATTATTGATCCATTTGGATTGAAAGCTTGCTGCAGCTTGAGGAAGCTGGGGAGATGTCTGCTCTGCAGCACAGACAGGATATAAGTGGTTTTTAAAATAATTTTGACCTTTTCTAGCCGCGGTAAGTGTGAGGATAACACAGGTAAATCTTATGCCATTTTGGGTCTGAAGTTTCACATTATTTGAGTCGGGGACGGCTGGTTTGTTCCTGGAGTTACAGCTGCTGTTCAGCAGGGGAACGCACATGCACGGGCTCACACATGTGCACCCATCTCTCCTTGAACTCTTTCTTGTTTGCTGTTTTCCATCCCCTGGGGGAAAAACAAACCAGGTCCTCACTGAAGGTATATTTCTGTATTTATCTGCAGAGAAAGTCTGTGCATCCTTACCCGTTTGGTTTTTTTTTCTGAGCTTCGGGTCTGGAGAGATGCGGAGATAAATGACTCACTGTCTGGAAGAGGAGTATTAAACTCCTTCAAAGTGTGTGTTTGATGGGATGGAGGGGGAGTTGGAGGAAGAAGCACCATTGACTTAAGGGCTCCCACCTATAGGTGATAAGAGGGGGTGGTATCACCATAAAATAAAGTTATCCTGATGTTTAATCTGCCTGGATTTGCCTCTGTGTCTCCACCATCTCTCAAAAGAGAGAGAGAGAGAGAGAGTCCAGCGAAGGCTACAAAGATGATCAAGGGACTGGAGCATCTCTCTGCTGAGGAAAGGCTGAGAGCCCTGGGGCTGTTCAGCTTGGAGAAGAGGAGACTGAGAGGGTTGTGGTCAGTGGTGCAGAGTCTAGTTGGAGGTCAGTAACAAGTGGTGTCCCTCAGGGGTCAGTACTGGGCCCAGTCCTGTTCAACATATTCATTGATGATCTGGATGAAGGGATAGAGTGTACCATCAGCAAGTTTGCTGATGACACAAAACTGGGAGGAGTGGCTGACACACCAGAAGGCTGTGCCGCCATACAGCGAGACCTGGACAGGCTGGAGACTTGGGCAGAGAGAAACCTGATGAAATTCAACAAGGGCAAGTGTAGGGTGCTGCATCTGGGGAGGAATAACCCCATGCATCTGTACAGGTTGGGGGCTGAGCTGCTGGAGAGCAGCTCTGTGGAAAGGGACCTGGGAGTCCTGGTGGACAACAGGATGACCATGAGCCAGCAATGTGCCCTGGCGGCCAAGAAGGCGAATGGCATCCTGGGGTGCATCAAGCAGAGTGTGGCCAGCAGGTCGAGGGAGGTCATCCTCCCCCTCTACTCTGCCCTGGTGAGGCCGCATCTGGAGTACTGCATCCAGTTCTGGGCTCCCCAGTTCAAGAAGGACAGGGAACTACTGGAGAGGGTCCAGCAAAGGGCAACAAAAATGATTAGGGGTTTGGAACACCTCTCATATGAAGAAAGGCTTAAGGACTTGGGTCTCTTTAGCCTAGAGAAAAGACGACTGAGGGGGGATCTTATTAATACCTATAAATACTTAAAGGGAGGATGCCAGGGGGATGGGAACAGTCTTTTTTCAGTGGTGCCCAGTGATAGGACAAGGGGTAATGGGCATAAACTTGAACATAGGAAGGTCCATCTTAACATGAGAAGGAACTTCTTTACTTTGAGGGTAGTGGAGCACTGGCACAGGCTGCCCAGAGAGGTGGTGGAGTCTCCCACTCTGGAGACATTCAAAACCCGCCTGGACGCTGTCCTGTGCAACCTGTTGTAGGTGACCCTGCTCTGGCAGGGGGGGTGGACTAGATGATCTCCAGAGGTCCCTTCCAACCCTAACCATTCTGTGATTCTGTGATTCTGTGATCTCATCGATGCTTATCAATATCTATAGGGCGGGTGGCAAGAGGATGGGGCCAGACCCTTCAGTGGTGCCCAGGGACAGGACAAGAGGTGACG
>JAHREF010049256.1:0-12817 GCA_033628625.1 Charadrius hiaticula | reverse complement strand
GCCGCCGCCTCCCTCCTGGTTAATAATTGGAGACCGTTTGCGGGAAGGCGAGCGGGGCGGCCGTCTGCTGGTTTAGTTTAATTGCCTTAATTGCGGGTTATTTAGGAGGGAGCGGGGTTCGCGGGGCGGGGGACGGGGACGGCCGAAGGGCAGAGCCCCCCTGCCCCGGGGCTGGGAGGAGCGGCGCGGGTCGCCGCCGCGCCGGTGCCGACACCTGTATAAACTCAGAAATGGGAGCGCTGGGTTTGTGTTGCCATAGTTACACTGTTGGGTTTTTTTTGGTTGTGTTGTGTTTTTGTTTTGGTTTTTTTTTTTAAAAAAGAAAAGAATTCACTGTGAAATGGCATAATTTTTGGCGAAGGAAGCGTGTGCCAGCCCTCCTCCTCCCCCGACCCGTCGCTTCAAAGTCTAGGGCCACGGCGTACGTTTTTTTTTTTTGGCTGTCAGCTTCGCTTCTAATGAGCTTTTTTGGGTCTGTTGGTGCTGCACACCCGTGTTTCCGTGGCTGTGGGGGGTCCGGAGGAGCCGGGGCCGAGCCGCCGCCGGGTTTCCCATCCCTGCGGTGCCGCAGCCTCACGCGGAGGAGAAGGAGACGCGATATTTGGAGCGGGTTTTTGGCTGGGGAGGACCCTGGCGGAGCTGGTTGGTGTCGGTGAAGGCTGGGAGGGCCAATCGCCCCCGTGGCTCGCGGCTGAGCCGGCACGCCGGCGGATGGTTGAGGTTGGGGTTATGAATTCCGGCTGGTTCAAAGGCAAGGCCTCGTTAGCTTCGGGCGGAGAGCTGGCTAATTAGGCTGCAAACCCCTCCTTGCCCCGGTTTGGCCCATTGGAAGCGTTTCCAGGTCCCCTTCTCCGTCCTCCTCGTCTCCATCCGCAGCGAGTTTGCCTCCACAGGGGCTCTTCATCTCCTCCTCCTCCTCCTCCTCCTCGGGCGAGGGGACAGGCACCAGCGACTCCCAGAATTTGGGGATCCGGCTGCCCCAAAGGTGACGATGAGGCTCCAAGTCAGTCCTGACCCTCGCAGGAGGAGCGGACGGCACTGGAAACGCTTCCTCTGCGTGTGTCGGAAGGACCGGCACACTCGCCTGCCAGTTAATTAATGTTTTTTTGGAGCGGTTTTGCGTCTCCTTTTTTCTTTTTTATGCTCCGGGGCAGTGGAAGCTGCCGAACATCCCGCTTGGCCAGGGCCGGCTTCGGAGAGGGAAGGAGGCGGCGGCGGCGGGCTTCGAGCCTCAGATCCCCTAAACGTCTGCCGCGCTGCGATGGAAACGGCCGCGGCCTCATCCCGTCCCTCTCCCCGGGGCGGAGGGGGGGACACGCGGCAGCCGGGGCGGAAGAACGGGGCCGTTCCCGCTCGGAACGTGCCGGTGCGGAGCCGTCCCGACGGCTGCGGTTTTTGCTGCTGGTATGTGTCCAGTCCCCGGGGGATTCCTCCTCTGGAATCTCAGCTATGTGGCTTGAACAGCGGGGCGCGATCCGCCGCCGTCCACCCGTCCTTCCGTCTGTCCTTCCCGCCGTCCGTCCGTCCTTCCCGCCACCGGCAAACACACCGAGGGGGGGAAAAAAAAAAAAGAAGAAAAAGGGAAATCATTGCCTTAAATAGACACGCGTGCTCCCAGCTTCCTCCCGCTTCCGCCGCCGGTGGTACTGGGAAAATAACTTGGCCAAAATACAGCGTCCTTGAGGGACTTTGGGGTGATAACGAGCCCACAGGGCGATAACGAACCCGCAGTAACGAGCGCGGTTTGGGAGATGCTCATCCCGCGCAGCCAAGGGCTGCTCCTCGCGGCGGCGGCGTCTCGCGTATCCCTCCTGCGCCGGAGTCGTTAATCGTACCCGCCGCTGCCTCCTCCAATTTAGGCTGCCCCCGTGCTGCTTAACGAGCTCGGCCCGTTAACGAGGCCGGTGTCTTGTGAGGAGCGGCGGAGAGAGCGGCTCGTGGCTTCGCCCGGGCTCCCCCGAGAGCGGGGACGTGACGGCGGAGCGGCCGCTTCGCCGCTGCCCGCCTGGATTCTTGGTTTCTCTCCAAAGACAAAAACATCCGGCCCCGAGAGCCCTCCGCCTCCTCGGGAAACATCCTCGCCCGCCTCCGCAGCGGCATTCCCCTCGAAACCCTCTTTTTTGGGGGAGGAAAACACTCCCTGCATCCCCACTTTCACAGAATTTAGGGGGGGGGGGGGGTTGGAAGGGAGCGTAAAGCTCAGCCGGTTCCAACCCCCTTTGCCCTGGGCAGGGACGCCCCCCCGCTAGCCCAGGGACGCCCCCCCGCTAGCCCAGGGACACCGTTCCTTGCCACCAGCGTCGGAGACGGCTTTTTGGCAGCGGGGAAAAGCCCTCACGCTGCCTTCACCGCTGATTTTTTTTGGGTTTTTTTGGATTTTTTTTTTTTCCCCCAGCGGGAGAGCCCGTCGGTAGCAGTCACGGGCGCGATGGTGTAAGGATGCTCGTGCCGATGGCCGGGCGCGTCCCTCTCCTGCGCTTAAGCCCCTTTCGGGCTTCTTGGCGCTCCGTTTTAAAAAAAAATAATCCACCTGCTTAATCCCGCTGAGGCAACTTTTCAATCCGGGGTTGGATCGTTGACGGCGGATCTCTTGATTACCTGGTTGTGGCGGCGGCACGTTAATGCCTGTTTAATGACGCAGACCCACCGGGCCGGAGCCCCGGTTACGCAAAGAGCCGGAGAAACGCTCCGGCGACGCTTTCCGAAACAACGATGGCTCTTCCTAACGAGGAGGACCGACGGCGCAGGGGGGGATCGGGGAAATTAGGAGATTGTGGGGGGTTTTTTTTTTTTTTGGACCCCACGCTCCTCCTCGGAGCTGCTCCGGTGCGTACCGCGTCGGTGGTATAAATGAGTGTTAATTCCTCCTTCCACCCCTTTAAACTTGGTGATGCCTCTGCTTTTCCCTTTGTTTTGGGTTGGTTTTTTTTTTGGCACATTTGCCACCTGCGTCTGCGCCCAACCGGGCAGCATC
The DNA here is from genome assembly GCA_033628625.1 of Charadrius hiaticula. Classification (NCBI taxonomy): domain Eukaryota; kingdom Metazoa; phylum Chordata; class Aves; order Charadriiformes; family Charadriidae; genus Charadrius; species Charadrius hiaticula. The sequence goes on along the minus strand of JAHREF010049256.1, from coordinate 9,843 downwards.
GCCCCATTTTGGGGGAAAAACCGGCGGAGACGGCGAAATCGCTTGTGGTTTCCCTCCATCCCAAGGGCCGAACTCTTCCAGGAGCGCGTGTTTAGACCCAGAAAACTCATCGGCGGGGTGGGAAGAATCTCCCCGAAAGCGGGTATGCGCCCAATATCTGGCGGTGCCGCAACTGCCGGAGCCGCCGCGCTCGGGGCCGGCAACGCCCCGGTTTGGAGGAGAGGTGTGCCGCAGCTCCTCGTCCTCGCAGGAATGCGGGTCCGCCCGCCGGCCCTGACTCACCTGCCCCCTTATCTTCCCCCAAAAACGGAGCCAACGGCGTCGCCCTGCCTCCCCCGCGGCCAAAGAGGAATTTCGCCTCAAAAACCTTCAAAATGGGGGCAGGCGGACCCCGGTTAAGGTTTGCCACGCGCGGAGGTGGCGGCTGCGCCTCCCCCGGCTGCTTCTTCCTCCGACTCAGCTGCTTTCTCCCCAAACGGTCGAGCCGAGAGCCTAATAAGGGAAAAGAATGAGGAGAATCTCCGTGGTCCGGCCTCCCCCCGGCCCGTCCGGTAGCAGCAAATTAAAAATAAAAAAAAAAGCCAAAAAAAAAAAGCCAAAAAAAAACCCCCACACAAACCCCCGGCGAGGGAATGCGGTGAGCGACGGGAAGCGCCGCGCAGAGCCCGGCTGTGCCCAGCCGGTGGTCGCCCACCCCTCCCGGTGTTTCGGGATGCTACGGCGGCGTCACCCCCTCGAAAAGCGAAGCCCGGCCGGTAACGAAGCGCTCCTAACGAAGGCGGGACCGAGGATGCTCCTCTGCATCCCCGTTCTCCCCATCCAGGGACAAAAATCCTCATTTTTGTACTTTTTATTTCCCCCCACCCGCCTCTGCTCCATCTCCGGAGCTGCCGCTCCTCAAAGGAAGAGCGGCTTCAGCGTGGGGCTGAGCCGCTAGCGCCTGTAATTAGCCGTCCCGCTAATTGGTGGCCAAGGCTGGCCTCGTGCAGGCGGCTCGCTCGGCCGCCTTCCTACCGCTCTGGTTCTCCTCCAGAGCTTTGTTTAGTCTCCGCGACATCTTAAGAGCGGGCCGGCGACTCGGAAGGGTTTCCTGCCCTAACGAGCTTCCCCTCGGCGGCCCTAACGAAGGGGACGCGGCGCGGGCCAAGGGGCGGCTCTGCCGGAGCCCCCCGTCACCCACCTGAGCCCTGGGTGGGTTCCCCCGGGGACTCGCCGCCCCTTTCCCCCCCCTGTGGCTCTCAGATTGGACTTTTGGGGTGGTTTATTGGGTTTTTTTTTTGCTGAAAACCCTGGAAATGACACCAAAACCGCCCGTCCGCCTGCGAGGGGTCTCGTTGCAACGCGCTCCGGAGGAACCAGCGGCGTTGTGGGGCGCGTTGCGTCCATGGAGGTCCCTCTCGCCGGGGAAAGCGCTCCTGGGCGGGAAGACTCTATTTTAAACTATTTTCTTAAAAAAAAAAAAAAAAAAAAAAGCTATTCCGGTAGGTTTCTAAATAAAGATGCTTATTTATTATTATTAATTTATTATTATTATTTTTTTTAGGACAGATTATTGTTGGCGGTGACCTAATGGAAAAATACCGATATGGGTTTCTGCCCATAAATTTCCACGGGTAAACAAACAAAAAAAAAATAAAAAGTGCGGCCTCTGCCGCGGCCCATGAGGACAGCGGAGAGGAGAGGATTTCGGGCCGGTTTTCGCGTCGGTCTAAAGTCCGCGGCGGCGTTTGCCTTAAAAGGAAGGAAGGTGGCAAAAAAGAAAATAATAATAATCCGTGGGGATGGTTCCCCCGGGGCAGAGCCCGGTGCGCTCGCCCACCGGCAGGACCCGGGGCTTTTCCGAGCCACGGATGGGTTATTTTTTTCCCCTATGTAAAAAAAAAAAACAACAACAAAACAACAGCCAAAAATGGAGGAAAAGGGATCCTCCTGCCCCCGAGGTTGGGGATTTCGGTGGGTTTTCGGGGGAGGTCTCGGGGTTTTGGCTCGGGGAAGGTGCGGGGCCACCTATTCCTCCCCGACAAAGGCGGCTTTGATACAATGCCTGGAAAGCGTTTCGCCAGCGCCTCCGTGGGAAGGAAATTCCAGAAGCATGTGTGGAATCTCCTTTTTTAGTAACTTTTTTATTCGTAACACATTGCTGCGGGGTAAGCGGCTCTTCGCTCGCTCCCCCGCCGGTCCCTTACGCCGCCTCGGCTCCTCCAGGCTGGGCTCCGTCCCGCCGCCGCCTGCCAGAGCGGCTCGCCCCAACCGCTTTTCGGGGCCAGTTTGATGGGTTTTGGCTAACGGACACTGAGAACCTCAGTACCGACCTGCTTGCGGGGTAAAAGCTCCGTCTCCGGGGGTGGGAAATGGGGGGACCCGGTGGGGAGAGCGAAGGCTCAGCCCGGCGAACGGCGCCGTGGCTGCCCGTTAGCCATCGGAAAAGAAGGTGTTTTTTTTATTTTATTTTTTTTTTTATTGCTTCCCGCCACTTATTTTTAACTCCTCGCCCGTTTCCATAACGTTTCGGAAACAAGCGCGGGATTTTGGCGCTGGAGGACCTCGAGCGGGGGGTCTGCGGGACGTCGGCTCGGCGTCCTCGGGGGCGGTGACAGCTCCTGACGCGTCACGCAGCGGCTCGGCCCCGGCGCCGCACGCTTTTAATTTTAATTCAATATCTTTTTTTTTTTTAACGCCGCGCAGCATCCTCGCCAACAGCGGGAGAAGTACGAGCGAGCGCCTCGACCGGGCTGAATCACTCCAAAGTGGAAAAATTCCTCCGGAGACGGCGCTTTAGTCCCGTTTTTACGCTTTTATTATTCATTTTTTTTTTTTTTTTTTTATTTTTTAGCAGCTGCGTACGGGTGGGTTTGGCCGCGCCGGGTGTGATTCAGCTCCTGACTCGCCTTTTTCCACGTGCCGGGGCTCGCTTGGCAGCTGGTCTCTCTCTCTCCATCGAGTTTTCCTCCCTGCAAAGCCGGCACGGCACGGCACGGCACGGCACGGCACGGCGAGCTCGGCTCCTTCGGGCGGCAACACCCCGGCACGCCTGGCGAAGGCACGCGGCGGATGACGGCTGTCACGGCGGCGCTCGGGGACGCCTGACGGGCGCAAAATCCCGATAAGCGAACCCGGGAACACCCTCGCCGGCACGCGGATTTACCTCTCTCCTGCCCTTATACGGGCATCTCCGCTCGGCGTGCCGAGGTCGCCGACGCCGCCGGCCCCGCCGCGAGTCACGCAAGCCACCTAGCGCTCGCGGAATGCCAAATCGTAAAGTCCCAAATCGGGGAAAAAGGTGGATTTTCCCCTGCCCGGCGCGCTCGCCGTGCCGTGGGGCGGCTTCTCCGCGGCGCAGCCGAGCTCGCCCAGGCTGTCCCCGTCTCTCCGCCGGGACGTGGGCTGCGAAAAAACGGCTCCAACAAACAAGAACCGCCGATTTCCCCCCCCCCAACACACACACGTGCGCTCTGAAGGTGACCCCGCTTTCCTCTTTGAGGTCAATCCCGCCGTATTTGCGTCCGGCTCGGCTGAGAAGCGTTCAGCCGGGTGGAAACTTCACCGGAGCGGTGTTTCTCCTCCTAAAATCCTGCCCTGTGGCAGGGTGGAGCGAGCCCTGCTCCTCAAACCCCCGGCTCCGGGGGCTGCGCTCTCCGCATTCGGTTCCCAAAACCCCTCGCGGATGTCGTCCCCCTCCGCGTGGGGACGGGGACGACGCGCTTCCCACCCCCCCTTCTCCCCGGTCCGGGTGGGATGAATGTCTCGTTAAAAGCTGTGGCTGCAGCATTCCCCGGCCGTGAGCTCACCGCAGCCCACTGCCCGCCTCCGACAAAGCCCCCCGTTCACCCGCCAGGAGGAGACGGAGGGGAAAAGGGGGACACACACACACACACACACATCGCCCTCCCCGAGACGGCCACCAGACCACCCGAAGCCGCACCGTGGCCGGCGGGTTGCGGGGAGCGATTGCGATTTGGCCGCCCGCTTACCGGGGTGGTTTATTTCCCCCGGTGCCTCCGGCTTTTATTTTTTTGTAATAAAAACTGCCGGTTCGGGCCGTAATTGGGCAGCGCTGACGGCAGCAGGAGGTATCCCCTCCGGGATACCCGGGGTGGGGGTCTGCAGGGGACCCCCGGCTGCAAACCGACGGCGCCTCGAACGTGGAGAAGCGCCCCGTCCCCCTCCGGGGAATAACCCCCCCCGCCCGGGGGGAGTCCGAGACGCATCCCAAAACGGCGGCGCAGGAATCCGCGCCGTTGGCACTTGCGCTTCTTGACCTTTGGCAGCCGCTGACGGCAAATATTTGCCGCCGCGGAGCCCGGAGTTGGGGGGTTTTAGGGTTTACTCCCGGCGTGCCAGCCCCGTTTCCCTGTTTGTTCTGTAAAATAACACACAGACCCCTTCGGCGGGGGAGAGGTGGGCTCAGGGTGGGAGACGAGGTCGGGCAGCGCCACTGTGGGGGGATGCAGAGAGTAGAACCCCCCCCCCAAAAAAAAAGTGTGGGTCGGCGTTTCGGGGCGGTTTCTCCCCGGTTTTGGGGTTCCCCGTAGTGACCGTCCCCCCTCCCCGCCTTGTTCCCTGCGCAGACCTTCACGGCGTGGTGCAACTCCCACCTGCGGAAGGCCGGCACGCAGATCGAGAACATCGACGAGGATTTCCGCGACGGCCTCAAGCTCATGCTGCTCCTGGAGGTGATTTCAGGTGGGTCCCCGCTCCGCGCCTTTCCCTCCTCTCCCTCCCACCCCTCCCGCAGCAGAGCCCCCGCGACCTTCGCAAAGCGGCGCTGGGGGGTCGGTGTGGGGCGTTTTGTTGCGGTTTTTCTTTTTTTCACGTGCAAATGTACCCTGAAAGCGCGGCTGTTGCGCCACGGCCTCGCCTCTAAGCGCTCATCCTCCTCCCTGCTCTTTGGCTCTTAACCTCCAACAACCACCGGAAAAAAAAAACCAAACAAAAAAAAAAAAACCCAAAACTTTAATCCCGCTGCCTTCTCCTTTTCCAGGGGAGCGATTGCCGAAACCGGAGCGGGGAAAAATGCGAGTGCACAAAATCAACAACGTGAACAAAGCCCTCGATTTCATCGCCAGCAAAGGCGTCAAGCTGGTCTCCATCGGAGCCGAAGGTGAGTGCCGCCCCCGGGGACGCCCGCCTGCCCTTTTGCCGCGACTCGCGCCGCGTTTTTAACGGCCGTATCGACGCGCGCCCCGGGCGGGTGAGTCACGGCGCTGGGCGGCGTACCCCCATCGCCGGCGCGGTTTTTATCCCCGCGGCCGCCGTTGAGTCAGCCGCGGGGCAGCGACGCCGCAGGGGCCTCCGCCAGCGCCGCCCGGGAAGTGCCGGGACGGCACCGCTCGCCACGTTGGAGCTCGGGAGGTTAAAGGCGCCTCCGTCTCCCTCTCCCAAGGTCAATGCTATTTCAGGGAAGCTCTTGCGCAACGCTTATTGTTATTATTTTTATTATTTTTTTTTGCTGGGCTCATCAGAAAAACGCGGTTCCTTCCAGCCCCGGCAAAGCGAGGCGGGAGCTCCCCCTCTCCTGCGGGCGCCACCACCGGATTTTGGGTTGATTTTCTGCCCGCGGGCAGTTTATTGATGGGTTGGAAGCTCGTTTTCCTGCAAGACCCCATCGCGCGGGTACCTGCTGCTGCCTGGACTTAATTTCCATCGGCGATTGGGCCAAAAAGAAACAAACCAACCAAAAAAAAACCCCACTCCGGAAAAGCCAAACATTTGCACCTGCGGTGTTCCAAATCATTCTGCCCGCTGTTCCCTTTGAGCCTCCCCCAGCGTTCGTACTGGCAGGAAAAGCGTTACGGGGTTTTTTTTTTTAAAAAAAAAAAAAGCCAAAATTCCTCCCATTAGCTGAGGATCTCCGATTTGCCTCGGTCGTGGGGTTCTCCCAGGCCGGGCCAGCTCCCGGCTCTGCCCCAGCTGCCTCGATTAGCTCCGTTCCCCACGGAAAAACGAACCGGAGCGAATGGAGCAGGCAAAAAAAAAAACCAACCCCCCCCCCCCCAAAAAAAAAAACCCAAACCAACCAACCCACTTTGCTTCGTTTTTTCTGCGGTCGCGAAGGAAGCGCGGCGGGTCCTTTGCCCTGGGGAAGGGGCTCGGCGTCGCCTTCGCGCCCGACGCGTGGACGTCGAAGGTGTCGCTGTGCCGACGCCGTGGGAGAGGACGTGGCACCCTAAAGAGACGCGGGATTTAATTCCCCCTCCTCCTTAACTCGGAGGTCTCCCTGCTGCCCCGGGGGCTCAGGGAGAGGATTTCCCGGTCTGCGTAGCAGCCGGGACCGCTCGCCTTCGGATTTAGCGGCCGCTGACGAAGCCCGAGGGCTTCCCCGCAGCTTCGGGGTGGTTTCGCAGGGGACGGGGCCCCGGTTTGGCAGCGGCACACCTTGCAGAGCCAGTTTTGGAAGGGGCTGGGAGACCGCGGCTCGCCTCCTGGCTTACATCTTTGAAGTCTTGTCGGCTGGCGTCGCCGGGAAAGGCGGCCTTGTTCCCGAAACCGGTGCGTGCCCCAACTGGTGCCGCATTAAAACAGGAGATGCGAGGGTGTGGTGGCGGTTACAACAGCCGTTTATCCACCGCAGTCTCCCACGCCTTCAGCCGAACGGTCACTGCGGGCGACTGCTCTTCGCCTTAATCCCCCCCGCCCCTGCCAAACAAGCGCTTGGGGTTGCTCAAGAGATGAGAAATGTCACGTCGGCTTGTCGGACCGAGCTCCTGGCGAGCCGCCGTTCGGTTCTCCTCCGGGGCGGAACGAACCGTCCCCTCCGCTGCGGTCCCGTCCCCGTCCGCACCCGCTGAAGATGCGACGAGTCCGGCAGAGCCGAAGCATGAACACCGCCGTCGCGAATCCGGGCCTGGAAAAGTTAAATTTTGGAGGGTGTTTGCTCCGGTTCTGGAATCGTGCGGTCAGGAAGGACGCGGGGCGAGGGTCTGGCGCGGAATCACAGAATGGTCAGGGTTGGAAGGGACCTCTGGAGCTTCTCCGCATCCCTCGGAACGACTCCGCGGACGGGACGGGCCGCTGCGGCCGCGGGGAGCTGACCGCCTGTTTTTATCCCCTTTTGGCTTTCAGAGATCGTGGACGGCAACGCCAAGATGACGCTGGGCATGATCTGGACCATCATCCTGAGATTCGCCATTCAGGACATCTCGGTGGAAGGTAAGGGGGAGGGATACCCGCGCCGGAGGCGGCGTCGCGCCCCGAATCCCCTCTCCGCTGCCGCCGGCGCCTTCACGAGCCGCCCTGTGCCTTCGCAGAGACCTCGGCCAAGGAGGGATTGCTGCTGTGGTGCCAGAGGAAGACGGCTCCTTACAAGAACGTCAACGTGCAGAACTTCCACATCAGGTGATTCCCCCCCGACGGCCGCCTGGCTCCTTCCCGCGCCGCGGGAGGCATTGGCGCCGCTCCCCCCGGGCTCGGAGGCTCTGAAATATTCCGCGGCGAAGCTTCCGGCGCGGCAGGAAGGGGAAGACGCGACGCAGAGTGTGCTCTTTTGGGTTTTTTCTCGCTACGGTTACGCCTGGAACGTGTGTGTCCCTTCTCCGGGGAGGGGGGGTTCCCGGGGTTGGGGGCAGGCGCAGGATTCGTGGCGGCCCTTCTCCCGCGGCGAACCGGGGAGCGGTGGGCGAGAGGGACGGCGGGGGGACGCGTGGGTGTGAATCCGAGCCCCGTGCCGGCGCGGGGGTCTCACTCTCCCCACTTCTCTGGCAGCTGGAAAGACGGTCTGGCCTTCAACGCCTTGATCCACCGGCACAGACCGGAGCTCATCGAGTACGACAAGCTCAGAAAGGTAAAACCGGGCGGTAGCGCGGCCTCTTCCCTCCTCCAAAACCCAAATTTTCGAGCTGGCGGAGGCGCGCGGCCGTCCGTCTGCAAGGCGCCTGTCCCCCCTCGGCCGCCGGCCCTCCTCAGGAGCTCGTCCCCTCTCCCTAGGACGACCCCGTGACGAATCTGAACAACGCCTTCGAAGTGGCGGAGAAGTACCTGGACATCCCCAAGATGCTGGACGCAGAGGGTAAGCTCTCCGGCTCGCTTCCAGCTGTACCGCGCTGCCAAAGGCCGACGACGTCCGGGTCCGAGACGCCAGATCCGCTCCTCCCAGCGCTGAGGAAGCGTGCCGGCCTGGCGCGGAGCCGGGGAAAGGGGGCCGGGGACCGTATTTAACACGTTCTTCTGCCCGTACAGGTGTATTTATCCGGCTTTTTTTGCGGGATTCCAGCCTAAAGAGGAGCTGGCTCCTCGGCGCGGCGCGGAGAGCGCGCCTGGCTCTCCGGCGAGGCGGCGGACGTCCCCCTCTCAGTCTAACCCTTGTTGTTCGCTTGCAGACATTGTCAACACAGCTCGCCCCGACGAGAAAGCCATCATGACCTATGTGTCGAGCTTCTACCATGCCTTTTCTGGGGCTCAGAAGGTACCGCCGGCGGCTGTGTCCATCTCGCTGTAACATTTCCGACTGCAGCATCCTACACTCACGCGACTTCTCTTTTCAGATGGCCGTTTTTGTGTGTCTCTTTGTCGACTCGGGGAACCAGACCGCAGCTCGTTCACGCGGGGTTAAAAAAAAAAAAACAAAAAAAACCCAAAAAAGCCGCTCGGCTCCGCTCAGCTCCCCGTGCTGAAATCTTGCGGTGCGGTGCGGTGCCGGCGCAGCCGTGACCGGGGCGGGGGGTGAAAAAGGTTAAAAACGGAGCTCGGAGCTATCTCGAAACGCAGCCTCGGCGTTTGGCGAGAGGCTGAGCTATTCAGCCGGGGAAGCGTAGCGGCGCAAATCCACCCCGTCGGCCAACTCCGGTCTGGATCCCTGAGCCCCAGCGGGCGCTTGTTCCCCTCCGCTGCATGCCCGAGGGGGGTGGAGGGTTGCGGTGCCGCTTCTTCACCCTCTCTCCTCCCTTTCTCTCCCGCGCAGATATTGTAGGCACTCTCAGGCCCGATGAGAAGGCCATCATGACATACGTTTCCTGCTTCTACCACGCTTTCTCGGGGGCGCAGAAGGTGAGCTTTGCCGGGGAGGGGGGCAGCTGCGCGCTTGGGGACAGCCGCTACTAACACCGCACCTCCCGTCCCCCCCGCGGGGCGCTGCGCTGCTGCACGGCTGCTGGAAACGCGTCCGTACGGGGACGGCTTTAGCTCCGCTTGGCTCGGGAGAAGGGCGAAAAAGCGCCGGGGACGGCTCCTGCGCCGGAGGAGTCTTTCCAGGCGGAGCGGGGCCGGGCCGGTGTCACCGGACGGGGCAGGAGGTGACCCGGGTACACCCAGAAGAGCCCAAATCCCGGTTCGCGCGGCCGCACGGCGCTCCGGTGCGTCTACTCCGGTGCAACCCGGGCTCGCGAGAGAGCTGGAGGCCACGTCTTAAATCAGCTCCACCCCAGGGCTTGGGGAGAGGAGGCGGGGGACGGTGTTCCCTCCAGCCCCGGCTGAGACCTTCGTTAGGGAGCCTCGTTAGACCGGCGCTCGGGGCCGGGCGTGAGATCTGTCACGGTGTCGGGGCGCTGCCTGTCTCCGTGGGGTGCTCGGCCGCCCTTTCCTTTCCTTCCTTTGCCTAAACGCCTCACATTAGACCCAAAACGGGGGCGGCGCGCAGCGCCTGCCTTTCAGAGGCAGCGCCGTTTGCGGCGATGATCGTTTTGCGCTAATCGGAAGGACGCGGGAAATAAACGAGCCTCTTGGACGGGCTGGTGGCCGAGAGAGCCGCCGGCGTGCGAAGGGCTGGGGCAGAGCCTGAGCCTCGGCGCGAATCGGAGCGATCCGGGCGGTGATCCGCACGGCCGAATTGCGGCCGGAGCCCCCCCCCAGCGCGGCCGGCGCCGAGCTCGAGGGTCGTTAATGAAGGTTTGGGGTTAATTTACTGCCCGC
>JAHREF010049255.1:10813-21433 GCA_033628625.1 Charadrius hiaticula | reverse complement strand
GCAGTGAGCTGGTAAGACAATGTACATCATTTTGGGTGTATTAAACCAGCCGTTTTGGAGGAGAGTTGTGGGTGTTTCTTATTCTTGCGATAGAAGTATTTCCAGCAGAGGTCTGCGTGGGGTGTTGGTGAATTCCAGGCACCACCACGGCTTGCGAGTGAGCTGCTGTGCTACAACCAGTCACATCTTATTACAGTGTTTTTCCGTCCCGCAGGGCCATAGTCTGTTACAAGTGGAATTGTTTTTCTTTAATGTTTTAAATATTTTTTCCACATCTTCTTCCACACTCGCTAAATAAGAGGGGCAGTATGTATGCTGCCACACTAATGACTTACGAACACGTGACATTGATTTTAAGTTATGCATTTTGGGGAGTGATTTGCTGGAGCAGCTAGTACACAGAGAAGGCTTGAGATGATTTCACAGCCGCTTTCCAAAGCAGAGAAGCTGCTTTTCATCTGCATTTGGCTTAGACGTTGTGTTTAAGGTGCCCCCCTTTATAGAGAGCCGAGTAGTCAGGTTTGCACCAGCATTAGTGTACCTCAGCGCCGGCCCTGCTGCGGTGACCCCCTCAGGTGTCAGGGTGGGAGAAGGAGAAGACCTTGGCTGCTAATTTCCAAGTTGTCCACAGATCTCCCTGCTTCATCCGTCCCAGCTGTTGGGTCACTCACTGCCTCCTTTGACAGCCCATCAGCCTCTGCCATGTCCAGAGCCAGTCAGAAATATTTTAGTCAAAGATATTTTGGGGAAAACGCTGATAATTTGCAATCGGGATTTTTTCCCAGGAACGTAATGAGTAATGCCTTCAATCATAATGTTTCTTAGAGATAGGATTGCATTGAATTAGGTTTCTGCCTTAACCCAGAGAGGCACTTCGTAACCCCCTGGGGCGCGAGCTCTGGCTGTTTCGGATGCTCAGGTGGGATGAGGGCGGGCTGGGTTCAGAGCCCAGCTTGCAGAAGCTGCTCACCACTTTGGGGCAGGGGCACTGGTTTCTACTTCTGTCTGAATTTTACGGTGCGTAGCTCACTATTTAAAATCCTGAGCTTATGTGCCACAGCAGTGAGCAGAGCTGCGACCCAGGGGAAGCCTCTCGGGACTGTGCCCGTAGAGCAGCAGCAGGTCCTTCCCTCCTCGCACTCTGCGAAGTTGGGACAAGTTGCTTTTTCTTTCTTTTTAAAGCTTTCTCACCCAGGTGCAGGAAAGACTTTCTTCTTTTAGCTTTTAACATTTGCACAGGGCACATGCACACATTTCTACGCTATCCTACTCCTACCATTGACTTGTTGCGTAAAATTGTTGCACGCTAATTAATTTGGCACAGAAGTTTTCAAACGGAGATGTGTGAAGCAAAGTGGCTCCTGTGGCAGTATGACAAGGTTATCGGAGGGTAATGTTGTAAATATTTTTCATCCATTAGCGGATTATAAAACCAGTGCATGACACTGCTGCTTGGCGTCGAGGGGGGATGGAGAGCAGGAGCATGGCTGTTAACTGAAGAGGTAAGGTACCATCACTCATCTGCCTGATCTGGGAGACAGGGCTCACAGTAACATCTGATTTGTGTACAAACACGTGTTTGTATTAAAACTAACTATTCCAATCAAAAAAAAAGCAGCTGATCTATTTGGATTTTCCATATATGCCCTTTTCTTATTTTCTTTTTCTGATTCTCATTCTCTCTTCCTGATGGTTTCCCTTCAATTTTTATTTATCCTAGCTCCATAAAAACAGCACAAAGTATTAGAAGCACCAGGGACTGCATCAGTGCTTGGTCCGCCTGCTCCCTTCGCTCCTCCCACGCAGCCCGACCTGCCTGTCGAGACCAAAAAGGATTTTTTTTGCTGTACAGGGCCTCATTCTGCATTGACCCCTCATCATTACTGTAATAAAAAAGATCAATAATATAAATCGTAAACTATTTACTGTAGTGTTAAATATAAAGTGCTGTAATTCTGTGCAGTTATTCTGTGGTTTTCCTACAAAAAGCAGGATTCAACCTCTTTATGTGTAAAATGATACTGAACTGTAACTACCTTATAAGATTGCTACATTATTCTATAGTTATAGTCCTAAACACCACAGCTTTTGTCAATTTTACCAGGTAGGTTTCGTGCTTACCATAAAAAAACACAGTAATTTTTAATAGGGGTAGGTGGTGGCAGAAAAAAATGACTCATAAAGCGGTTCTGATGGTGTCGGCCGTGTAAGCCTGGGCTCGAGTCTGCCTTGCCTGTCTTCTGAAGGACTTTAAGTTCTCCACCTCTCCAGACTCTCAGTAATCTCTCCTTTGTCTTCGGTTGCTCAGAGATGGTGGCAGCCAGGGGCTTTCTGGGTGCACCTAGAGTTGGGGTGTAGTTTGGATCAGGAAGGCTCTTCCGAAGCAGATCTCTTGGCTCTTCCCCCTTACTGCATTTTGGTTTGCTTTCACGTCTCAGTGTCTGACCTAAATTCCTTTAAAACCAAATGCAATGGAAAATGCTCTTCAAGCATGTGACTGCAGCCACTTAAGGGGCATTTATGCCACGGGACCAGGCTGGGACTAATCTGGAGCAAAAAACCTCTGAGCTGTGGCTAGTGGGGATGTCCAGTCCCCGGGAGTCTGGCTCTGCAGCTCCTCTTCTCCTGGTCTGCATTCCCTGGCAATGCAGACGTGGCCCTTTGGGATGGGGGACACCACCTGCTGGGTTTGGATGCGGACGGGAGACCCGATGGGGCCACCCAGTTGACTATGGGAGTTGCTCGTGCCCTGATTTGGTGCGTTTTGGGGTGCAGGCCTCCATTCCAAAGGATATTTTTAAACAGGAGATGTTTATAGCTTTGTGCTGCAGGGTGGTTTGGAAAGCACAAGCGCTCGCTGGCGAGCAGCTCTCTCAGCAGCCAGACACGCGCACTGCGTTATTGCAGACGACAGCCATGGAACACGCAGGCACGTCCATAGCCTTTGCCAGGCTTTTGGGAGACTTTTTGCAAGGTTTGTCTTACGCCTTCACAGTGCATGTAAAAGTTCCAAGGTGGTTGTTTCTCTCCTGCTTCCCTCCCCTTGCTCACCCACCACCATACGGACGGACGCACTCCCCTTCCAAACAGCAGGGAGCTGTGGATGCTCAGAGCCGCAGCTACGGTAACGGTGAAGACCCTGCAGCAATGAGGCTCGAGTTCGCTGGAACTTCTGTCCGTTTAATTAAGAAATGCTACTCGTACAGAACTGACCGCACTCACCTAATTTACTGCCATGTCTGTCTGTCTGTCTGTCGGGCCTTTTGTCTCTCTCTGCATCCCACACAACGCCATTGTATCTTATTCCTCCAGCGAGGTAGGTTCTTGCTTGGCTGAGCCGAGATCAAAAAGTAATTTTTCTTTTTGCAACAGCCGATTAGAAATTCATTTATTTTCACATTAGACATTTGACCAATATCTCCCTCCCCGCAACGAACCGATCCCCCCCAACTTCAGCAATTTAGCTCCGTTTGTGTAGTCTGCATAATGGAAGACAGTGAGCCTGTTAGAAAAATGTGGCCCAGGGCAAAAATTAAATGCAGAATCATGTATCAGAAATGAGATGTATTTACTATTGTTTTTGAAAATTAATGGTGCATTTTTAGTTTTTATAATGTAATTTAATGATGCAATTCATCTAATAAAAAAACACATTTTAACTCAGTCATACAGACCTACTGGGGCAGGACAGAATGTACCTTTCAGATGTAAGATTTTTAAAAAACGCTTCAGGCTCTTTTTTTTTTGAATGCAAAAAAGAAACTCTTTGCGTGCTTTGGCTAACAGCTGGGGTATCAGCAGGAGTCCAATAAAAAGGACATTTTTCTTTCTAAATATTGGTGTTTGTGCAGCATACAATAATATTATAAATGCAGCAGTGGGTTTGAAGTACAACGCTGCAGCTGATTATAGAATGCCATATGGTGCTGGCATGTTAAACTGATACAGATTGAGCACGGACTGTAGCTTTAAATGCTGCGGACCAGCGATTGCGCTGAACGAGAATAAATACACTGTACAGTGTCAATATACGGAGCTGTCGTGTTCGGCAGCAAACAGCAAACTGTGTCAAAATAATATGAACTGACTGAAGAAAAACCCATGAAAGTCGGCACTGAGCACATGCTCCTTCCCAAGAGTGGCTCTCGGTGGGTCGTGGGTTGGGGGAAAGGCTTTACCCACTGTCTTGGAGCATTATTTCACTGCAGTAGCGCAGGAGTGAGGGCTGGGAGGAGTGCCGGGTGCCCCGGCAGCGTGTTTTACCAGGCGCTGACAGATTGCAAAGCACAGGTTCTGCTCCAGCTCTGTCGTAGGGAAATGCCCGTGCCTCTGTTTTTCCTGTTTAGAACATCAAAACCCTCTTTATCTGTTTTGCATCATGATTCGCATCTGCTTTGCAAAGTTTTTGTATCACACGTGCTCTTGTAAAGCGAACACAGGCAGGTTTGCCACAGATTTCGAATGTGAAGTGTTCCGAGTGCCGTTGTGTAACAGGGACAAGAGGAGCCGAAGGGGCTCTCCCTGCTCCCCCGCCGCTGGCTGCATGCTCCCGCTAGCGCTGCCGGCTCCGATGGGACTTGGGGGATGCTGAAAACAGACCTGCCCGGCACACAAAAAGGTGAGGTTTTGCCTCAAGCACCGACGGGAGGTGAGGGGAGCGCAGAGGCGAGAGGATGGGGCTGCCTTTTCAGTAGGAACAGAGGCTTACGGCTGACTTCAACAGATCACGGTAATTTCCACTTCCTTTTTTTCAAGGTGCTCCTAGAAAATACATTCAGGTTTGACTTCCAGCTTTAAAATATGCCCTCATCTGCTTTTGCAAAACCATATTTTACAGACAAAACTTGAAGTTGTAGCTAAACGTGTAGGATCTAATACTGTTTTAAGATAACCTCCTTCCTATGGATATTAAAAATGTACATTTACCAGGAAGAGTTGAACTTAACTACATCAAAACCACCAATTTGACACAGTGGAGTAGCTTTTGGTACAAAAGCTGGGGAGGAGGAGAAGTCTATTCATTTGTGAGTGAATTAAGCATCCATTTTGCTTTGTTTCCTGCCTCTGGTGCATGATTTCCCAGAGGGCGCGAGGAGATGGCTCCCGTGACAAGGAAAAGGGGAGCGCGCTCATAAACTCTGGCACGGCGCTCTTTGAGGCATGCCCTTTGCTGTTTACCTGAGGTCTGGTAAAAGGAAATGTGAGCCAGTTTGGGTCTAACACCAGGCTGGGACCCCGCTATTGAAGTTTCTGGTGATTTTGTAGGCACACAGGTAAAATCCTCAGGTTGTGTCTCTGTTTGGGCAGGTTTCACTGAATCCCAGGGTTAGCTGCCTTTTCCCTTCCCCTTCTGCCCCATCTCTGACCTCACACATTATTCAGCCTGAGCTTCGGACCCAGTGGATCGATTTTGAACCATCCCAACACATCCTCACTCCTGCTCTCCCCGGCCAGCCTCGAGCAGACGGTCTCTGTGTTGTTCTTACCCTTTCCAGCTTCCAGACGTAAGATGCAACCGCGGTGGGAAGAGCACAGCAGGAGCAAAGCATCACGCCAAAGATCAAATCATCCACGAGGTTTCTGGTGGTTTATTGCATGCTGAAACTCCATGTACAGTCCAGGCACGTGAGGATTACGATGCCTTTTCAATGCTAAGACTGTGTTTGAGCAGAGAGGTGAAAAGATTCAACCTTGTGCGCGATTTCCCCGTGCCCCGTAATTTAAACAATATAGAGAAATGTGTCCCGGTTACTAATGTAACAGATTTTTTTTTTTTTTAAATGGAGTTAGTTGGATAACTTTATGACCATCATCATGTTTATGGCTGGGTCGATCCCAGCGCTGGATTTACAGCTGGACCAGGAGGGCACCAGTGCCCTGTGCTGTCTGGTGGCGTTACAGCACTTGGGCATCGCTCTGCCTCCTTGACGGTAGGTACCTGATGCAACTGGGACTAATCCAGTCTTGGCTAGCTGGTAGCAAAGCCTGGGCTTTGAAGGCCCTATGTGTATTGTAGATTTTTTTTTTTTTTGGTCACCTGTATTGGATTTAAAATCTAGTGAGACAGACATCCGATTTGATGTGGCAAATCCGATATAGAGCTTCATATTGGGAAATCAGTGGTGCTTATGAATGGTTGTGTTTTACAGCTGAATGATCCCTGACTCCAAGAGGCTGCAGAATAGGTGAAGTAAAATATTTGCTGTGAGGATTATCTTGGGTTGATCTATTCAATAAAGAGATAGATCACTGCTAGGCTCTTACCTCTAGATGCATTTCACTAAAGGAACTAAAAAGAGTTTATTGAGTGATAGAATTTTTCTTTGCTATGGCTTGGTGTAAGGTTTAGCAAATAAAACTGTTCAGGACAGAAATCCAAAAGAGAGCAAGCTAGAGGCAGAGGAACGTTACATAGAGAGTGAGTTACTCACATGGGGAGTCAGAGGTAGATTATAAAATAAACACATTTCTTACAGCTGAAGAATTCATTGACTTTTAACATGCTAAGGGAAAGAGTTGAGACAGCTTACAGGAGTAAAATAATTTTTAAAATTAAGCTAATTTGCTGGAGACCTCATTATTTGGTGCAGGCTGTATACCAATAAATTGGCACTGGATTTCCAAAAAAAAAAGCATCACATAATTTTTCAATGAGAAATCCAGGCGCTTGGGAGATGATGTTATGGTGTGAATTACATTGCAGCGTGGTTGTCAGCTGTCCCTGTCAGCACTTTTGCAGACGCTGTAATGCGCAGTAAATGCTGTGGCTGCAGCTATTCGGGATTACTGTGGTGGTGGTTGGAGGGGAAGCACTGCAAATTAACAGCTAAAGAAACACATCCCTATTTCTTGAGCTGCCCCGTCCCTAAACAACACTTCATATGCTGCCAGCTGCCACTAATGTACCTGTGGCTGTTTCTTCTCACCTTTTAAAATTAAACGTGTGTGTCCTTTTCCACTTTTGCAGGCTTACCAGTAGAAGAGTAATGTTTGGGCTGACTCTCCCGTTAGGATGGTGAAAATATAACCCTTCCTGAGGTTACAATTAGAGGCTCTGATTGCCATGTAACTACACACAGCCTGCTCCACAGACCCCACCTGAGATCAGGGCTTGGTGTCATCAAGAACTGCAACAGAGAGTGTCCCTGCTGGACAAGCTGTATGGTTTAAATCAGCAGGGCAAAAGAAAACAAGTGTTTACTTTGTTTTTCAGATCAGGAACTGAGATGAAGGAAGGGTGAAGAGCTTGACATATGGATCTCTTGCGGGGCTGTTTCCCAGTGACTCGTGGAGATGTTTCTTGGTGTACCAAATAGCACCAACAGCTGGGTGGGAATCCCCAGGTGGGATCCAGGATAAATAACCTGGGCTCCCTGGACACCTGACAAGTTTAATTCAATAAGTGACCTTGCTATTAAAATGTTAATTAGAGGTGGTCTCTTTTGCTAAAATATGGGAAAGCTGACAAAACACAGCTTTCTTCCTCCCGGAATGAACCTTTCCAGATCACTTGTAGATGTTGTACAGAGCAGGCAGAGAGTCTATGGCCTTAAAAAGGGGATTGCCCCAAAACCTGCCCATGGCCCCGTGTGCACCATGAGTGGTACATGAGAGCCAATCTCACTGTTGACAGGTTTGGCTGTGCTTTACTTTCTGCTTCCTCTTATGTGTTATTCCGTGAGAGAAAATAAACCAGGTGAGCAACTGATTCATCTTCTGGGGGGCCTGTGGTCACTCTGCCACAACTTGGCTTGATGAGAGTGTGATGTCTTAAACCGTGCTGCTTACAAATGCCTTTCATTCACAATTCTGAAATCGTTTATTAGTGGGGTAAATCTCATACTTTGTGATGAACTAGCTTGCTATGGCTGTTTCAATGCTACAGACAAATTCTCTATGCAGGAGACATCTTTTACCAAGAAATATATAAACATGTAGCAAACAAATCTAGGAGTCCTTTACTACCAGTTTGCAGCCCAGATGAACTGGCCATAGCGGACATCCAAGAGTTACCCATGCACTGGTTGCTGAAAAATATCCTTTCTTGCAGTCAGCCGGGGAACTAGACTCTCGATCCCGTGCTCGTGTCCAGTTATTCCTCCTGGCCCTGAGCTCCTCCAGCTGTATCCCTGCCCGGCTTTGCCCTCGCCTGCGTCTCCCTGAGCACACTGGGCTCCTGCCTGGCTGTGGGCTGAGGTTTGCGGTGTGAGATGCCAGCGAGCAGCAACCCATCAGCTGCTCTGCCGGGCACCTCTGGCCTTCCTGCCCTCTGCAGTTGTAAAGACTGCTTTGTCCTTGTATTTATTTTTTTTTAATGTCCTTCTCATTAACCTTTTTTCAAGTGCGCAAAGGCAGCCGGTAACTCAGCTGTGAGAGCTGGAGGCCCACCAGAGCCCACCCTTGCTGGAGTCACCGTCTTCCTGGCCACCAGGCACCTATTGCAACTTCTCCTCTTCCCTGCAGGTGGTACTGTTTGACCGTTTTGCAGCCATCCACCTGCGGTACCAGCGCAGTTACTGGGGAGGATGTTCGCAGCCTGCGCAGGACCAGCAGCAGCAGCGTGGCTGGGCGGCGCTCAGCATCGCCCGCTCTCCGATGAGGGCGAGGGCAAAACTCCTGCCTTACCCCAGGGATACGCACTTTCTGGTTGCGTTTGGGAAGGTCAGGCACCTGCGAGGGATGCAGGAGCCCCGCACCCTCCTGAGCAGCGCCAGCGCACTGTGTAAGAGGGAGTTTGTGGGTACAACCCTCAGCAGCGTGGTGAATGCCTAGTGTTAAGGTAGGCAATGGGTAATAACTTTACGCCAAGGGAATTTAACAGCTTTATCAGGTGGATGGCTGGAGTTTTTGTGTGGTTTAATCAACTCCTCATTGGTTGAAGCTGCAGCACTGCTGTGCTGGAGAAAAGCAGCTCTGGGGACTCTGGGTGGTGACATTGGTATCTTCTGAGAAGCCGGTGTGTGGAGCACACGGCTGAGAGAGGGCAGGGGGCTTATATATACATTTCATGGTTCTGGTTAGCTTCTTGTGATACGTAACTTGCTGGTTTGCTTGTTCACAAGCCTGCGTTAGAGGCACTGTGCTAGCCCTGGAGTCACTCTTGCCTTACAAAGGTGTGGGAAGAGCATCTTGTCTTTCCTGGGCTTAAATACTTGTATATCCACACCAGCGGTCTGCTGTGTACACCGCTGTTTTCCTCTGCTCTGGGAATGATGCTGTACAGAGTCAGAGGTGCTCAGCTCATGGCTGGGAGACACTCTGCTCTGTTTTCCCTTTTCTCTGCATGTAGCCGCATTTCAGTCCCGAAATCACAGTGCTCCTTTAAAGTCAATGATGTGGGAAATTACCTCTCCTTCAGCTTCTCCCTTCGGACCTGGCCTGCGGTGTTACTTCAGCCCCAAGGAGAGGGCAGGTAATGAGGGCTGAATTTAGCTGTAACCCAGATAAGGAGGTTTTTGTCTTTTCCTACCATGCTGCAGATGCTCTGAGCAGCAATGAGCTGCCCTCTCAGCCGACACATGTTTGTGTACATCACTTGTGTACATCACCTGTGCATCTTCCAGCTCACCAGGGAGCCCTACGCCACCCTGTTGGCATTCACTGCTCAGGGTAAAATGAAACCAGCTGCAGACAGCAGCACGGCATCAAGTGCAGCTGGTTTGCTCCGTGTTCAGGTGAGGCAGCATCAAGCATCGGTGGCACAATGTGTAGTCCATGTGTACCGCATGTGCACATTCACACGGCGATGTCTTGGTACAAAGCGGCAGAAACAGGCGCCCCTCTATCTGGCTGAAATGCATTTGGCGTTTGATTCCCTTGCAGGCTCGCCTTGTGGATGAGGTGTGAAGAGCTTTGAACTTCTCTGGGTTGGAGGCTTTGGGTCTTCATTCGTGGCTCATCTCATTTGGTGCAGAGGCTGCGCCACGCGCCCTGCTTCGACCGCGCCAGCGTGAATAGCTCCCAGATGGCCGCATGGAGCAAAGCAGCAACTTCTGGCTGGATTCAGCTATGCAAAGTCAAAATGATCTCCTGGTAGACCTATTGCTATTTCTGTCTTCTTGCCAGGCACTTCGTGCTTAAGCTTTCATCAGATCAATCTTCTTCCTTTGAAAGAAAAGTAGCAGGTTAACCTGTGTGCAAGGGAAATGGAAAACACTCCTCTGCCTCTCCCCAATGTGCTGTGCAGGTGCAGAGGGGCTTAGAACAAGTGATAAAAGCAATTAGTCATCTGTGGAATTGAAGGAGAAATACCATCCAGCTCAGAGGTTTGTCTGGTTCACTGTAAGCCTCTTAAGATCGACTCAGTTGTTACGTGGAGGCTTGTAGAGGGTGGACAGGCAAGTGAATGTTTGTACCAGGTGGATTTTACAAGGTTCTGCTGTTTTCTAGAGCCTTGTGCCTCCTATATGGACTTCTCATCCCCTGACTCCCTGCTTCAAGGAGGTGAAAAGAGGTAAGGAGGGGTAGAGAAATGAGGACTAATCTTTTTTCCCATGGGAATTAGCTGGGTCTCTTGACTTTGGAGAGGGAAGAAGTTCCACATGGGCTCTGGACGCAGGACCAAACCCAGAAGGTGGGCTCCCCCTGGCTGTGTCCCCGCAGGATTTTGCCCATTTGAAT
>JAHREF010049255.1:0-10449 GCA_033628625.1 Charadrius hiaticula | reverse complement strand
CCCCCCCCACCCCCCCCCAACCCAAATGGCTAAAGTGTCTTTATTATTTAAAAAAAAAGCCAAACACACACACAAAAAAAAGCCATAGCGAGAGAGACAGACACAAAGCAAAGGAAAAGGAAAGGTTTAGGCAGCAAGCCACAAATAAGCACCATCAATCATAGCGCAGTCAAAAATGTACATGTGTTGGTACCTGCTAGTTATTGGCAGTACTCAAGAAGTCTCCCGAGTACAATTTTCAGGGCTCCTTAGATAAATAAATAAATAAATAAAATTCCATGTTCCTCTGAAAAACTGCTTGTCAGCACTGGAATGGCAGGTGCATTAACTCCCTAAGAACCAGATTATGCCCTGCATGGCAAAAAAATGCAAACACAGAGAAATAAGATGTCAGTCAACTCCTGTGTCCTCTCAAGTTTTTTGTTTTGATGGGAAGTATTTTGAAATATAAATACAGCCCGTTGTATAGATGAATCTAGGAAAAAAGAGAGATATGAATACATACGTGGTCTATTTATCCTATTTGCACGTTTACCTCAAATTTACATCGGTCCAACATAGGATTTTTTTTTCTTCTTTTCATACTTCACAAGGTTACCTGAAAAGTTCAGATTTCTTTATTAACAACCCCCTAGCTGCAGTCCTTCCCTATCTGCAATAAGGGGGTTTGGCTCGAGACGTCGGCCCAGCATGACCAAACCTCCCAGCAGCCGCCCGCGCTCCCGCTGTCCCGCCGGGGCCCCCACGACACCTCTACCTGTGACGCCGCCTCCTGCTGCTCCCACCTTGAGCCCCTCCGTGGGCTTCCTCTCCTTGGCGTGACCATCCCAAGCCTTGGCAAATGCCACCCTGCTGCCTGCTAGCCTCTCAGCTCCTCTGCCTTGCAGCTCTGAAATGTTTCCTCTGAAAAAAAATCCCCCTCTGAGAACTGCTGTCCTTTTCCCTTCGATCTATACTACGCTCTCCCTTCCCTTGGCTTTGCTTTTATTCTCCTTAATTGTGGAATTCAAGCTGCTGGTGGTGTGGCCGTGGCTGTTCTGCAGAGGTCCTCCAACACCACCGGAGCTGCACCCCGTCTTTCTGCTCCTCCCCGCTCCTTTTCATACGTTATTTTCTTTTTAACCCAGGAAAGTGACATTAGTCCCAGTGGAAGTCCTGAAGGAGCAAAGTCCTGTCCCAAGATGAGTAAAGGTTGCATGACCCGGTGCCAGAAGACAAATGGATTTGGGGAAATGGCCATTAGCCTTTCCCTGAACTTGACAATGTGTTTCCTAAGATTCCTATCACATATAGGAAGACGCTGATTATTTTTAGCTGCGGGTGAGCCAGCTGCTCCTAGCCCGACCTCCAGCCCTCCCAAGGACAGTGGAGAGGTTCCTGCTGGCTCCGCGGGACCGCAGCGGGCGATGGCCGGGCTCTGCACGAGGGAGGTGAGGAGGGGATGAAGGCCCGCTGTGCTGGCCAGCAGGGAAGCCTCATCCTGTCTATGTGTGCTGCTCACCACCAGACCTTGTGGGATGGTTCCTTTCTCTCCAGCACCTTGATGTCATTCAGCAGACCCGTATACAAGGTCTGGCTGACTCTCAGGGTCTCCTTCCTGGTTTCAGCACAACCAGTGCAGATAACAAAGTGCTAAGGGAGAGGTTTCACTGCTGAGTGATTCCTTGTGGTTCATTACTACCTTTCCTTCCTTAGTTTCTCTGCCGTCAGTCCTCCGTTTAGCTCAATTCAAATTACCCGGGCTCCTCCACACCTGCCGCAGCCCTGTCCCGGAGCGGGAACTGGCCATGGCTGGAGCAGGGCTGGCTCTGTGTGGCTTGCCCGATGACAGCAAGCCCAGGTGGCAACTGGGCCAATTTCAAACGGGTCATCTGGAGGCAAACCACACTTTGCTTCATTGCAAATTCATAGAGCTGTTTCCTTCTCCATGGAGGGTATTTTGAGAAGATGCACAGTGCATTAAAGGTCTGGTGCTGCCCGTTTTGTCACGTAATGGAGATGTTTCTACAAGAACTCACTTACTTTTTACTTTTCTTTTTTTTTCCCCCTGGCTTGATTTTAAATTAATGAGGTTCAAAGATTTATGAACCTCCCAAAAATACATCTTCAGGGATACCCCTTGATTGGACGGAACACAGAGTGGAAATTTTGAGTATGGTTTCCTGTGGGAAACGGATCAATAGCCTCCTAAGGAGGATCCCATTTCGGAGTGGGGAAACAACAATTAAGTTGGGATTTATCTGCTACTGATTCAGGATTAAAAAAAAAAAATTAAAAATCACATTACAAAAGGCTACAGGAGCAGACTTGTCTGCTTTATCTGTGTCTGAGTAAAGCCTAAGCAGAATCTTGTATCTCCAAATACAGCAAAAATGCATGTGGCAATATTGAACCAGCCCCGTTTTATGACAGAGCTAGAAGCTTTTCTCCATCTGCTAAGCGAGTTGTGCCTTTTTAATTCCTATTTATCTTTTACCATCCCTCTCTTTTCCCCATAGCACCTACAAATTCCCGCTTGAGCTCCCTGTGGGCAGCAGAGCGCGCCTGCCCGCGCCGCAGCATCTGCAGGTGGGAGGCAGAGGAGCGAGCAGGGCCGGCATCCTTCCGCGAAGGGTGTAAAACGGTAAAAAACAAAAGTAGAAAATAACTGGAGGGTCCGGGATGCGAGAGGTTCTGGCCCAAATATCTCTTTCCTTTCAGAATTAAGGAGGGTGCTTGTGGGGAGAGGAGTCATCGTGCCGGAAAACTGCAAACTGGTTTCAATTGGGAGCTGTGTGGCCTCTCTGCTCTGTGCTGTGCCCTTCTCCAGCCCAGCAACTTTCTCTTCCAGACCACAGATTTATTTAATTTAGGTCCTACTGTTGGCAACGTTTTTGCGATGGGCTGTGGGTTAGGAAAAAGCAGAGAATTTTTCCTTAAGCAAAAAAGGAGATGACATTGCACAGCAAAATAGAGGGAAAAAAAAAAGTTTTTGGCTGTTTTGCGCCTCTGTCTTGCTTCTACGTGTGATGCCAGCAAAAGAAATTGCATTTTGGAGTGATTTAATAACAAAATTACTTTTATTTTTAATTCTTTTCCCTTCCTCAGAACAGAAAAGCCACAAGATGGAGCTCTGGGGCTTTCCACTGGAGCCGGGCTTGATTCACGGGTAAAAAGCTGTTTGGAGACCTTGAAATTATGTTTTTTATTAATTTTTCACTCAGTTTAATTCTTACATTCTTTTTAAAATGGCAAATGTTATAGATGTTATAATTGTAAAAGGTAATTTATCGTTGCTAGATGAAGGTATTTACTTTTCCTTTTTAAGCTTGGAACTTTTCTTTTTATTTTTACGATTGTAACAGGGTAAGATTTTCCAATCTTCTGGGAGGCTGGCATCTCGGAGAGGGTGTTAGACCATATCATTCTTCTAAATGACACCCTGACTGTGCCGAGGAAGCCCTCAGACCTACCCGGGTCTGTATGCAAATATTAAGCACCGGCCTTTCTGAGTGTGTAAGGGAATAAACCGTGTTTTGGAGCGCTCCTTTTCCCTTGTGCTCAATGAACACTTAGCTGGTAAAATTTAAACCAGTGCAGTGAATCAGAAGTGGATTCTTCAATTAAAATGAAAGCGTTTTAGACCCTGAATTATATAGAAATTATAAAGAAATGAGAGAACTCTGTATTCTGCTGTGCAAAATAATGCTTTTTTGTTTCTTTCTCTCCTTCTTTTTCTCTCCGTCCTTCTTTCTCTTTCTTTTCCTCTTCAAAGCGGGTGAGCTCTCTTCTGCAACGTGCTTCTTTTCCAAGTGAACTGGTGCTAAGGATGTCAGATCTTTTCAGCTCTGACTGCTGTTATGACAGGGCTTGAGTGTTTAATTACGCTTGTATTGCATAGACGGGGTGATTCTTTTGACTCGCTGGAGTTTGGTTGTAATAGCTGTGCACACACACAGATTCAAGTGACAAGAAATTTATTTTTTTTTTATATATATTTATACACTCCAGCTCACATGCAGAGAGGACAATGAGATTCTGGTAGCTGATGGTCTCCTGGAACATTGTTAATCGCTTAACCGACACAAGCAACCATTTTATAAAAGGTTTATGAAAGGTTTCTGGGCTGGTGTGTGCAATCTCAGTCCCCGAAAATGTACTTTCCCCCTTTATGGAAGGTAACATTTTTATTAGAAATTTGAACCACTTGACAGAGGTTTCCAGAGGAATTAGTCTCGGGTGTAACACTCCGAGAGGGGCCGACGAGCACCGTAGTAAACCCCCTGGTAAACGCGCCGTGAACTTTATGGGGAGCTGCATTTGCTCATGTGGAAGATAAATTTGGCCCAAGGTAGACCTGACCGCGTTCTGAATAATTCATTAAGAGAATTTATTCCCTTTCTATTTGCAAACTGTCCGAGCAGTCTGGTTTTTATATGTGTTCCCCTGTTCACTACGTGCTGGATACTTCGTGACTAATCCTTTTTCTGTGAATTTTTGCTCCGTTCCTCCAGTCTTACTGAGGGATAGATCACCCGATGGTGCTTTTCTGTCCTGACAAGACAGATGCAATGTGCATTTTTGTGTTCTAAATTCAGATTCCCTGAAGTGGTGATTCCTATAAATATTCGTGCCAGGAGACTCCTGTGCTAAAAGTCCTCACAAATAGCAAAAAGCAAGAGCGAGAGCGCTGCTTGTTTCAGTTCAATTTGCTAACACAAGGAAAGAGTGGATTTATTTTTTTTACTGGGCACTTAGTTGTGGGCATTATTTCTCTTTATAACTCAAATAGCTGTCTGAAAGGGCTTGGAAACACAGCAAATTCCTTTTTTTTTTTTCTTTTCTTTTTTTAAAATGTTAGGGAAAGAACAATTTGAAGGTCTGCCTATGCTTTGGGTCATTAATAGAGATAATTGGCAGAAGAGGACAAGGCTATAGCTTCCTGAATGGTGACCAAAAGAAAACGAGGTGTCACTTCGTTCAGACCTTTTCAGTTCCTTTGTAAAAAGATCACTACTCCTTAAATAGAACTGAACTGCTCATACAATCTCCTCACCGCAACCTATTTATAAAAAACAGTGATGTGGCGAAATGCGCCGAGTGAAGCAGGGGCAACTCTTGAATTGCCCAGAGCATCTTCAGTGGTACCCAGCTTCCTCTCTTAAACAACCTCATCTTATGACCGTAAACGTACTTCTGATTTACAAGCATCTATTATTCTACTTCTACCCGAAGTATTAGAGGCTCTTTCCCTCTCTCCTCCGTCCCAGTGGTGCCTCCGGAGTCGGTTCCCTGGCGTGGTGTTCCCCGGCTGCTGCTGGGCACGGGCAGCTGGAGCTCGTGGTCCTCCTGCATCTGCTGTTGGTGTTTCCCGGGGGGTGCAAAGCTGACACCACTGAAACAAATAATTCTTCAGTCCTTGAAAAGCGGCAGAAACCCCAGCGTAACTCACCGCAGCCCTTAGGATGGGAATAACAGAAGCTTTGCAACTTCTTTTAAAAAAAAAAATGACAGCAGGGACAGGAAACTGATGGATGTCTTAATATATTTATTTCTGGCATTTTGATCAAGTGCCTTGCTGATGGGAAGGGATATGTTTGCAATTAAAGCCAATGAGTTAACTGTAATCTCCCCCCCCTCCACCACCCCCACCCCCGTCTTTCAAAAGAAAACATGCATTTAGAAGGTATCAAAAAGAAAAAGAACTTTGGAATTTTCAATAGTACAGAATTGCTTTTGGAAAGGAAAATCTGTCGAACTGAGAGCAGCTATTTTGCAAGTAGCTGTAAGAAAATAAGGAAATTAAGATATCCCTTCTCTTTTTTTCTCCTCCCAGTCATCAAACAATTTGATTTGAAAAAAAAAGACTTTAGAACTATTAAAATTCAGTAAAAGAAATCCTACTAAATGTAATAATTATAATGTAGAATTTTTAATCTGCTCTTAGGAACAGCTATCTCTTCTTTGTATTTAACAATTCAAAGTTCTCACTTATGGGGTTTCACAACATACATTACAATATTTTGACAATTAATTTGTTACTGCGTTTCAAGAAGTAAGAGAATTATTAATTATACCCTTATTCAGAAGTGTTAGTAAAGCTTTAAGTTAATGTTTCCTAATAGGCATTTAATTCTGATTTAATAAGACAATTATTGCATTATAAACAAATACCAATTGATTATTAAACACATTTATTTTGGATTAACAGCAATTCCATAGATATGATAGCCATTAAACATCGATGAAAATACTTCCATTAATAAACTGATTTATTTACCGTGGCATAAGTGTCCTGTTCAATCTAAATTAAATATCTATTTGGGATCCTCAGCCTGTAGTGTTACCAAAGGCATCTTCATGTTGAGCGTTGCACAAAAAGCATTTCTAGTTCAGATTTGCAAGATGCAATCTCAAAAATAATCAATCTGTATAAAAAAGACTTTGGTTACTGCTAGATAACTAATTATACAGACACAGCCTTTATGCATGTCTATATGAGATATTCTTTGTTATTCTCTTTCTTCTGAACTTTGATGCTATTTAAAAATAAATTTAATTACCCAGTGGTTATTTACACTGCATTTATTTCTTCCATCTCAAATTCTTTTCAAATTTAAAACCTGAAGGTCACCATCATTTTAGAGCAGTTTATTATTCATGGATATTGCAAAATTTCCAGGGAGAAAAATTACTTTATTTTAAAATTGGAATACAAGAAAAGAATTGTCAAATTGGCTGCACTGGGCCTGATCCTGCAGTACGTTATAGAAGCTGTTTTGCTAACTAAAACTGCGGGATTAGGCCCAATATTTTTCTTTGTTTATAGCAGTAATTTAAAAACTACTATTTAAAAAAAGCGTGTGCGTGTGTGACATACATATTTATGAAAATATGACAGGATATCTATCTTTTTTCTAAGGGTTTTCCCACATGATTTTATGGGCTTTCTCTGGTGAATTCGCATGAGTAAAATTACCCACGTGTACGTGAGTTTGCGGGGATGTGCTTTGTGTCCGTTTTTCTTTGCTTCTTTTTTTTAAAGGGCAGATGTTACATGCAGCTGCAGACCTACTCAACCTAATAAACCAATTCAGAGTTGTTACATTTGTTACATGGCTGATTTTTTTTTTTTTAAGAAGGTATTTTTTAAAGAAGGTTTAAAAGGTTTTTCTCTATCGCGATAACCCTGTTAGATGCACGGATGACCTTAGCAAAACCTGGCTGCTTTTTCTATGCAGGCATCCCCAACCACGCTGGTTGAGGCCAGGACCTTGCTGCCACGTTTCCTTTCAGGTGTTTCAAAGAAAGAAGGGAGAAACTGGGGATTTTCTTGCTTTAGGAGACACTTAGTTTGGCTCCTGCAGGTTGGAAGTCTCCTCGGCGGTGAAGGGACGGGGGGATTTGAGGTTTTGAAGGACAGCAGAGGAGTGGGTTCATCCTGCCGCTTTTTTTTTCCCTTGCTCAGGGCGGAGGAGCGAGAAACATCGCTGAAAGTCATCATGAGAGCAGGAGGAGGAAACGCTGGTGCCTCGCGAAGGCTGTGGCTGCTGGGGCTCAGCAAAGAGCGGGTAAGGGGATGGTGGCAGATGATGTGGAGGCAGACAAAGGGTCATCTTAGTCCGGCTTTACAAGGGACAGGTTTATCGCGCTCTGGCTCAGGAAGAAACGCTCTGCAAACACAGACCGCCTGGTTTATGGTCCCGGCCTCACGCCCGGCAGAGCAAGGAGGCGTTTGGGGAGAAGTGGACATCAGCAGTGGTGTGTTTCAGCTGTCCCGACTGCTGTACTCATCTTGTCTTTGGGTCCGCACAGCTCCGCGTTCAGCCACTGTCACTTCCAGGGACGTTATCACAGGGCAGCTGTGACTGGGTGGTCTGGAGTTCTCTGTCCCAGCTGGGTGAAAACACAGGAGGAGATATTCTTCCTCTAAAGCAGTGAAGGTGGCCCGGGCTGGGAAAGTAGCAGAGGTTAAACGAATTGTGTTAGGATTTTCATGCTATGGCTTTTAATTTCTTGAGGTCACATATAAACATGGTGAATCCCATCTCAGGTCTCCTTCCCCTACAGCTCTGAAAAAATTACTCTGGAGAAAATTATAGTCAAAGGATGCTCATATGGGGATTCCCCTGGCCTGCACTGGGGCTGGGGGGCAGCAGGTGATGAAAGATATGGGACGTATTCTGTTGGACAGATTCTGGCATTTAACAAAAATGCAATAAAGCATGTGAGTGAGTGGGGGGTCACTCCTCTATTTGTGCTCGTGCAAAGGACTCAGCGAAGCTGGTGACAGCTTTGCCCAAGAGCAGAAAGTGGCGCTGAGTTCCTGATTTAATTCTTTCTCCTCCCCTTCCCCTGGATTTGTGCATCAATTTTTGCTGAATGCCTTTGCAGTATTTGTAATGGTGCTTTACATGTGATTTCCTGGAGGTAACAACTTGAGACCCCAAGACTTGTTGCCGTTATGACCTCCATCAGATTTGACCGACAGCCGCAGGCCGGGCAGACTGCTGTGTTCACTAGGTGAAACTTCTCCTCCTATAGCTATCTCCTCACCGGTCTCCTCTTCCCTCAATAGTGAAAGATCTTGTTAAGGTCTTCTTTAGGCTGCGAGAGAGGTGAAGGATGAAAGTGAGAATGAGTTGGGTGCAAAGCTCCCCTCTTCCTTCTCCAAAGACACTGAAGATGTATGGTATGCAGAGCTTCCTGCTCTATTTGTCTCTGCTTTCACTTAACACTTAATTAAGCCAAATAATCAATTTACAAATAAGAAATTGTACAAAAGCGTAGTTGAACCTAAATTATGACTGGAAACACCTATTTGGATAAGTTGCTGTGGATGTTGTAATCAGGTTTGGAGCCAGAGGCAGAGATTTTCACTTGTATGGGAAAGCTGGAGTTGGCCTGAGACACCTTCCTTGTTTTAGCGTTATGGCTCTGCAGCGTAATTTCTACACGGCCATGTAAGAGACGTTACTGACAGGGATCTTGTGCTGATACCACCGTCTGACAACTATGTTTTTTGTAGGGCAGCTCAATTGTTTTCCCACATGTTTCCTGTATCTTCTGTATTATTGCTTTTAAATCACCCTTCCTTTAATTGACTCATGAGAAAGGGCTCATTCCTTTGCCTCTAACTTTTCTTTTTTTTCCCATATAGTATTTAGGAAAAAAAATGCCGAGTATGTAAACTAGAGATCATTAGAGGTTGTGGGGTTTTTTTTGTTGCTGGTTTGTTGTGTTGTTTTTGGTTGTTTTTTTTTTTTTTAAAGACTAGATTCAGCAAAATATTGTTTTCTCCCAGGCTCTGGGTCTCTATTTAGGTGATTTTAAGCCCTGTTATTTATTTATATATTTATTCATTAGATAGGCCCACAGTCAAGGAGAAGGGGAACGCGGGGTTATTAATCTTTCCTGTCATCCGTTCACAGATGTGAAGTTCACACCACAGCAAATGTGAAGTCAGCAGTACGCACCCACAAGGTGGAAACTTCAAGCAAAACAGGCAGCGAGGAACAGGGGTGGGAGAAGGAGAACAGGAGGGGAAGAGGGGGGGGAAAAGGGGAAGATGGAAAAAAAAAAAAGGACAAGGGAGGGATGAATGACAAAAAGGAGGGGAGAAAGATGGACAAATAAAGGAAATGGAAAGAGAAATGAGACAGATGGAAAAGGGTAAAGAGGAAAGGCAGATAAGAGAGAAGAAAATCTGAAGAAAGAGTAGGGGAGAAATGAGAGATACCGAGACAGAATATTTCAGATAGGGTGTTAATGTAGCTGGGCCTGTCTGGGTGCTTGGATATCCTGAAGATGTAAAGGGTAATCACTCTCTCAGCATGTATATGCTATTGATATGTTAATATAATTTTCTTTTTCATCTGAAAGCAATGAAGTTTTCAAACTGACTGATTAACTGGGTCTGCCTGGTCCTGTGTACGTACATGTATTCACAAACACACATCATATATAAATATTTATACTTTATACACAATAGTGTCTGAAAATTCCCATAAAACAACAGCCAGCATTAAAAGTCCTATTAGTATTGATGTGACATTGGACAGACTTGTTTCTGCTGATATAACCTACCGCAACATCAATCCTAATATAGCTTTTGGGGAACACAAAATGTAAACAGGCAATATTAGTAGAAACATTGAGTATGTTGTATTAAAAACAAACCTGCAATAATGCAGTATGAGGGGTCTCAGACCGCATCTTGCCGGAGGTCATATAATATAGACAGTCTTTACAATTATACAGATTATCTTATAGGGGTTTTAAAAATGAGTAATTTCTCTGTCGTTTTCTAAGACTTAGCTCCCAATATATGCTTACATATTCACACATCCTGCAAACTACTTGTTAAATCATTGTTTTAGTTGATTTACAGAGATGGCCATAAAGAGAAATAACTCATTAAATAAGTTAAATGATCATTCTGGTCAGCTGACAAGAGGGAGCGACACGATC